>VDFB02261884.1:0-53151 GCA_007258455.2 Sequoia sempervirens | reverse complement strand
GCTCATAGAATGCCATGACAAGCAAATGCAATTGGGAGCTGCTCCTAGTTATTAGTTATGCAATGTGAAGTAATTGCATAACTACTTAGGTTGACTTTGTAAAACTATATTGTAATTGAAATTTTGTTATCTATTAGCATCTAGTTGTGGATTATGAAATGTGGAAACAATGCTTTCAGTTTGAAAGATGGTAATGCAATTTAATCAGCGTTATGAATATAAACACAAAAATCTATTTTTTAGTAGAGATTCTTGCGGATTCGCGGTTTGTGTGTTGAGGTCGAGGTTGGCGAGAACCGGTTAGCCGATTCTGAGAATTTTTTTTGGGGGGTTGGGTTCATTTTGGGTTTGGTAATACAAAAACATATAAAAATCAGAAATATATACATATTTGCAGTAGTAATCAAGTTTAGAATACACCACCATATTAATAGTCAAATAACATAGCAAAAATACACCACCACTTTCATAGTGAAATATTAAAATATTAGTGATCTACTCGAATGTCATGATACAAAATTATAAATTAAAGTTCAAACATAAAAATGTCAAGTGTTTACAATCAACCATTATTGATCATGGATCGATTTGAAAAGTGTGAACATTTTTCTGTGTGGAAGACAAACAAGAAAACAATGTTACATAATTATTTACATTGTGAAAGAGCCAAAACCTTTTTCTTGCAGATCATAGAAGAATCTCAGTGATTTTTTGGGTGTCCTTGCCTTGGAACGGAACTATCCTGAGCCATGAATGATTGACCATGAACTGTGGGAAAGAAATAAGATAAATCACATGCAACTTGTTGCAATTTCTTTCCTTGGGAAAAAGGGTAAAGTTTTCTTTTCAGGGAGAATCTCCTTTAGAGTTTGAACATGCATTGATAATTTTCAAGATAGACTTAGCCAAATATGTCATCTAGGTTTGAAGCTCTTAGGTAAAATTTTTGCTTCTTAAAATTTTGTTCAAAATTCAAGATGCAGGCTCTCCTCCCTTAGGGAAGAGAAGGCCTATCAAACCTAACACTCTTATGCAACACTTCTTAAGTTCTTGTTGATGCAGTATTAGATGTGAAGTTTCAAAATAGGCATGGTTATATAAATTCTCATCTCAAACTATCATTGCATCAAATTAAGAATTTTCAATCCTTTATGGTCTAGACAAGAGAAGTATGGAGTAGTGTTCCAATGCTAAAGTCTTATTGTGAATCTCTTTGCTATGAGTGGTTCAAAAATGAGGAATCTGTCTTCTACACCAAATGAGAAATATTCACAATATGTGCTAGGAAGGAATATAAGTCCATAAGATCGAGTATGCAAGAACTGAGAATTGCAAAATTGGCTTACATTTGACTTCCAAACACATAAATTTTCACACTTTTCGATGTTCACACGTAAGTCAAAAAGTATATGTGCATAAGTTGTAAAGTATACACTTGAATACACGTAACTCATATCTATTGAACCATGAATTTATAATTTGCAAATATGGACACCATCGATAAAAGCGATTTGTATTAAGCAAATAGCCATGTACACATACATCAATATATGTCGATATAAGTATAAAATATAGTTACAAAATAGTCATATAGGCTTACGAGAATGCCATATAGGCATACAATGTCAAATATATCCAATACAAAATATGTACAAAATTGTCCATGTAGGCATACAACAAAGGGCTCTGGAATTCAAAATTCATTTCTCTCCATGCTTTGGTTCAAATACAATTTTCTTTCCCTTGAAGTATTAGATGGCGATAGTGTCACCATTCTCACGTGCTCAAGGAGTTCTTCTGCTCCTAGGGTTTAGCTCAGGTGAAGTTTCAACTGTTACAATAAGAAGTAAAGACATTAATATATAGAAATTACATTATAAAATTATATTTTAACAAAATAATCTTATGGCCATCTCACGATCGCATTTCTCCTCGATGGAAATATTTGCATGTAATGCTGGGGTGCTCAAGCCTGTATAAAACCATCCAAATAGGAATTAAACTCTGAATCAATAATGGTTTGATTTTTTCACTAGAACTAGTTCATCTAACAATGAATGTAAATTGAAATTTAGTAATTTCCTCATACCTCCCCTATCGAGCCATCAAGGATTGTATGGCGGAGGAACCAATATCCATTGCCCTCGTAATGTTTGGCAATGTTTCTATCACCAACATCTGAAAATAAAACAACAAATTATTCAATCACAAAAAGTTACAATAGAGATCCATGTGATGACTTATAACGTATGAGATCTAATGAACAAAATTTTGAGTACAAGTATTAAACAAATATATTTCTGATTATTAGTTATCAAATTTGAAGTAATGCTTTGAGTTTGAATGATGTGTAATGCAACGTAACCAACAAATGAATATAAACATCACAAATCTATTAAACTTAGAATTCATTACTTAAGTTCTCTTTAAATTCTATATTACCTCCATGAACGTTTGATCAAATCTACTGGCACTCAGAGGTGTTTCCTTGAAACCTCCAACAGTACCCTATTCAACATTCAAAATCACATATTAAAATACCATTCGTAAAACAATGCTATTAACACATGTAATAAATTTATAATTGTTTACTAACTTTACATACCCCACTGATAGGTGTACTAATAAGTAGGTGGATGACTGGTGTATCCAGTCTCTACACTATGACCTTGCAATTTTATTAAATAGTAAAACTAAATTAGTTAATCTTGCATTTCACAATAGAAATTTAATAAATTAAATTCAATGAACATGCTGAATTTTACCCGAGTGTCAATGCCATATGCATCATGCAAAATTTCAGTTGTCCTCTCCATCCTTGTAGATGCATATAGATCAGGTTGCGTAGTACCATATGGATCCTGCGTATCACCTTCTTGAGTGCCAATAGGGTCATACGAACAAGTCACCCTGCAAAATTGACACACATGGGTTCGAAGGCCACCACCTGAAGACTCCCTTGGATGGCGCTGTACAATAGGGCTAGTGTGATGGATGACACTCCGAGTCAAAGTTGTGATCACCTGCAATGTATCTATGTTGGCACTCTCCTTCGCAACGACAGGCATCATAATCTGCTCACGAGGCGGCCTAGCGAGAGGTCGTCTCCCTTGCTGTGTAGGATCCGGCTGTGCATTGGGCCTATACTAAGCTGACCCCCCACCTCTCCCTTGGAACTCCCTCATATCAAAATAATTTGGGATTTGGTTCAATACAAACTCACTGTATAGTTTCCTAAGAAAATATTGGGGGACTTCACAATTATTGCATGGTGGGTAATCAAAGACCATATACCATCTTTCATAAAAACAGTTCTTAATCTCTTGGTGGTGGCACCAATGAATATGAAACCTCTTTGCATTGAGTGTAAGATTTTGATTTTTTTAGGGTCAGTGAATAGAGAGCACAAATCACCTTTAGTAATTTTTAAATCTTTTACTTGTTTATATGATAATTTGTCTGCATAATATGCCCTGGTTGTCTGCCTCCTATCTTGCCATCCAGATATTTGTTGGGTGATTGCATCTACATTTTTTAGCATGTCTTTCAATGAATTTGCTAGAAGTATTCTTTCTGTGGTTGAAGCATTTGGATCACTCAACCTATTGATAAGATTCACAAGTTGTTTTCTATTGTTCTCAATTTCACTCCTCAAATTTTCTTGAGTGCCAGGAGGGAATTGAGAGAATGGTGGGGGAGGTTTATTTTGTTGAGGATTTGCAGGATTTCCTACAAATTTAAAAAAAAAATCAAATCTAACCTAAAACAAACAAAATCAATTTCAAACTAACAAATTCAAATGAAATTTGAAGAAATCCTTCCTCCTAGAACGCGAGCGTGAAAGTGAGGATTTTTGGCCACGGGCAGAGCTGAGAAACAGTAAAGAGCAAATGATACACATTTGACTTTTTTTTCTTTTAAAATCACATAATGCACTCTCGTTATAACGTGCTCGCGTTATAACATGAGTGTGTTATGTATTTCCATTTTTTTTCCCATTTGGCCACAAAAGTGTGACCAACTTCATGCACCCGCCCACCTCAAAATTTTGTTCAGTTGAAATCATTGTTATTCATTTTTAAAAGTATATACTATTGTATCATTTGTGACAAAGAATTTGAGATACAATTGTCAAATAAGAGATGGAATAAAGGATATATAACCTTACCTTTTATATAGATGGAATGTAGTTGCAACTCGTACACCATGCAAAACTTGTGATCGCAAAGCTATTAAGTATTGCCAAGATCTACAGTTATAGTTGAGAATGTTTGCAATCTAAATTGGTTAGAATCTGATATAGTTAGACAAAAATGGTTCATAGGCGAGAGCACTGGCAATGACATCATTAACCAAAGAAGAGGAAGGAATCCAAGTTTTTCATTGGAGGAGGTGAGAAGCATAATGCAAGAATAGAATAGAAAATTCTCTTAGTAATCACCATAGAAGCAAAACTTTGGCTTGCTTGGTAGCAATGATTACAACTGCACTATGGAGGGAACAACAAGGAAGTAAAATTAGAAATGGTGGGAATTCTAAATGCATTGAAATGAAGAAGGAAAGGAGAAGCAGTGTAGTTACCGTAAAGAATCGAAACATTTCATCATGATAGTAATGCATGCAATTGTTGGAGGCGATCAACTTCTTTAATTCGAAGTGCATTGTATTTGTTGGAATGTAATCTGGAGTATTTGTCAAAGGAGAAAGGTGGATTTATACGTATTCCTGTTATTGATTTTACACAGGAAAGTGTTGTGAATGTTAGTCCTTTTCTCTCTTTAGTTCCAATATCTATTGTATCACTCTCCAATGTCAAGCCTTGATATTTATGTCTTGTTATTGCACAAGCCATTGTCAAAGGGATCTTTCTTGGGCTACCCCATGTGATCAAGGGAATGGGGATGGCTTTTGGGTTGTCTTGATCCCATGCTAGGAAAATGTAGTTCAGGAAGTGGAGAACAACATATTCAAGCGGTTGAGGTGGTTTAGCACCCCTAGCATATGCAATAGACTTCATAAAACCTAATGATCCATTAACCAAACCAACTACCACCAAAAGTTTTGTCGTTAACATTACTTGTTTTCCAATTGCAAGTAAGAGCTCTGCTTGAAGTTTCTCATCATCACCATAACCAAGTGTGTTTTGTTGAGTAGTTTCAATAGTAATAATTGTAATGGGAACATTTAATTGCTAAAGCATTTTTCTATTGTGCAAGGAAACCAACCTATTTATAGGGAATAAGTGAATAGCTGCATCAAACTCTTGGTTTTGCTTAGTTGAAAGCATGAAATTTTTTCGATTCATAAGAGTCTTCCAATCAACCTAAGATGCCTAACAATTTCTAATATTCAAAAGGAGTCTATGAAACTATTTTTGTGTATCGGACTATCCATGTTGACAAAATATTGTGTCAAGCATGACTATAACAATATTAAAAGTGTGCCAAAGAGCCAAGGCTATGGAGTGAGAAGCGTAGATAGGCCTATCCAAAATAGGTAGCAACTGTCCTAGGTCACCCACAAGTATAATAGAGGCACCACCAAATGGCTACATATGTCTAGCAGGGAACGCTTGTCGTAATCGGCTATCTATTTTGAGTAACAACTTGGGCCCCAAGAAGCTCATTTCATCAATTTAGATGTTCTTAATATGTTTGAAGTCCTGTTGAAATATGGTCAATGGTTGTCCTTTTAATGGGTTCATATCTCTAATTGGTATCCAAAGAGTTGTATGGACTATAGAGGCACATATATTATAAGCAACCACCCCTGTTGGTGCTAAATCAAGCAAACGATTCATTATCTGATTTGGCAATGTATTTAGTGTTCTTCAGATGTTTTCTCTAAGAAATGATTTACCTGTACCAGTAGTACCTTGAATAATCATACGAAATGGTGATGATGAAGATGGGCCAAGAGTTTGTTGTTCAATGATATTCAAAGCAAGATTTTTCTTAGGAGATAGCTTATGGAAAAGTGTAGGTGCAATCGATGGGAAAAGAGTATCTTTAGCTGTATGCAATTTACTTGTTGAGATGAACTCTACAACAATGTTATGTTGATTCTCAGGAACATGGTGTGCACCCCACATGTGATTTAAATCAAAGTCCCATCTACCCAATAGTTGTAGCTGATCAAAGCAAACATTGTTAGTAGCACCAAGGTGAGAAAGCAACTCCCATTTGTATTCATATATGGGAGGTAGAGACTAGGTGTTGTTGGTATCACTATTACCTTCCTCTTCATTGGTGGGGGGAACAATAACTCTATTGACATGCCAAGAGTGATAGCCAACAACATGAAATAACCCCCAGTTTTGTGCTATACTATCTCTACTGAGGCCTATGTCTACTTCGACATTTTGGAAAGGCTTGTATAGTAGAAATTCTGACCAAAAAAATGTTTCAAAGGTATCACTATGCTCTGGGGGGTAGAATTAAATAGTGGGTAAACAATGATGATAGTAGGGTTTGGTCGCAAACACCAACCCCCACCTTTGCGATTTTTTTGATATGTATAAAATTGTGCAGATTGAATAAGGGATATAGTATCCATTTTAGCCGGTCTTTGCATGTAACAATGAATATAACCACTTGCAATCTCATCACCATTATCAACTATTTTCAAATGGCGAAATGTTTTCCTACTCACATTCAAACACATGAAATGTCGGCTTGAGATGACAAAGGGAAAATTTTATAGTATATGGCATGTTTCTTGTGCACCAATGTCACGATCTGCAACCAAGTTCATCATGAATTTTTGATAGGAAAGCAACACTTTATCCCCAGATGAATTTATATTTGCAAGCCTCTACAAGATATCAATATAGATTTCAATTTTTTTCAGACTTTGAGGCATATTTTGAAATGTAGTTTAGCACAATTTGTCTTAAAAAGACTAGCTGGTAATCAACATTTGCTCTCCAGATTGCAAGCATCTCAGGGTTGTGGATATTAACACGTTCATCATTTCTTCCTAGCTTATAGGATTTTTTCGATTCACTATCAATTACCAATGCCAATGATGGTTGTGCATTCCATAGAGCTTTGTAGCAACATTGTAATTTGTGGAATTTTTTCCTAAGGTAAGTGTACTGAGTACATTTGGTATGCCTCTATACCGTATTCAATAGTTGTTCATAATCATCCATTAGATCCATGCAAGAAATTTGCACAAGTTATCAAGAAAACACGGGTCCTCCAAAGAAGAGTGGTGGACTTTTGATATTAGTTGTTCTGGGGAACGAGGATTCCATGCTGAAACATAGTGATCAAATAAGTTTTATGCCTGCTGAAGCTCATGTGTGTTGGAAAAATCAAGCATGTTCATATTCGGGGCACCTGGAAGCCACAAGAAACCATGGACATGTGTTGATCCATGGTGTTTCCACTCATACCTATACCAATAACCCTTTGTATGGAAAAGCCTCTCAATAACCTTTTCACAGAAAATGGTGAACTGTAAGTGCATGTACAAGGTTGTTATGTGCAGGTTATGGATGAAACTATCTGTGAAGTTTCTTTAGGAGTATGGCATATGTGGTTGGGCACGAGGATCAAGTACCTTCTGCAAATCAGGCCATTTTGTGTTAGCAGAGCTCATAGTGAAGAATAGAGTCGATGTGCCAGCTAGTGGATCATCATCACGAGCTCTTGCCGACACTTTCCCGAATATGAGTGTGTCCCTTGAAAATATGCACCAAAGTGAACAAGCTGGTTTGCTATCTAGGTGTTTGGTGCATCCCGAAGCAATTTTCACAAAGCAACCAGAAACTTTGGGATCCTTTCTTCTAGGTTTGTTTTCATGAAAACAAAAGCCGACTATTGGCTTCGATGTGTCTCATTATCAAATTATAAAGGTGATATATAAATTTGACATGCCTCCCAAATCTATTATCATAGTGTCTCATCAAGTGCAATGCATATTCATGTAAGTGAATCTGTATGCTTCTTGATTGTAGAGGAATTTTTGTTCCAATGGGGAATAATGTTGGAAAATCCTTGCTTAATAACCCTTATGTATTGTATTCATTAATAGGGTTAGAATTTATCTCAAGCCAAGGAAAAGTATCTTGACTAATGGCTTCAATTTGCAAGGCATCTCTAATTGCCTACAATTCCTAGGGAGGGTTGGGCATCAATGGAATAAATGATGATGAGTCCTCAAGGTTGGCTTCCTCATTAATAGTACTTTCTAGAGTTTCCATTGGTTCAACTATGTTATGTACTGGTTCTTTCATTGTGTGCAGAAGATTGGAGATGTTAGTACTTGCAGCAGACAACAAATTTAAAGCATCACAATAAATTGCAACATCACTATAGTATGGATCATTCTCAATTTTGTATATTCATGACATTATGTTTTCAACATAGCAATCATAGTTAATCCCCTAAATGCTAGTTCTTTGAACAATCACCACTTTAAGATTATGTAGGTGAAGTGGTAACAAAGCTGCAATGGTCATGATGTCTTGAGGGAATTTTATATTATGGCCACTATATTTGTATTGGCCTCCTCTAGCATGGGTCACTTGCAAAACTAGAGCAACTCTAGCTATAAGCATTTCTTCAACCTGAGTAAGCTTTGCAAGGATAGGAGGCTATGGTCCTAGATCCATCTTGTTTGCTAAATTGAATCTATGGATGCCCTTTTCAAAAACACAATGTAGAAAAATGATGTCCGCGTTGGATGCTCGCACTTTCATGTTGGCGTAGTGAAATATTTTGAGCCAATTTTTTTCGTTTTTTCAATTTTCAGATTACAACAAAGCACCGTTATGGTTAGAAGATAAACCAAAATGTGCTAAAGCAACTCTAACCAGGATGTACACCAGGATCTCGATGTGGGAAAGGTGTGAGCATTGGTCAAAGGATCTTTAAACAAATTGCTTATGCAGGAACTCTAACCAAGAATGGCGCCAATGATGGCGAGCATATGGTCAGAGGATCTTCTACACTAAATGCTGAAAGGGAACTCGACACCAAGTATGTGCTACCCAATCCAGTATGGAGTGAGGGGCGACCATATGGCGGAGTGATTACAAATAACAATGCTTGAATGAAATAACTAAATTGCTGAAAAGGACTCAACACCCAGAATGTGCTTTCTAACCCAAAGCGGGAAAGTAGCTACCATAAGGCGGAGATGTAACTATTACAAACAATTACTGAAGGTAAGAATGAGTATTACAAATCATGATAAAGCAATATTAAAGAATAACTGGTCAGTACTACTGCCAGCTTACAATAGGTATTATTGCCTGCAATATCAAGATATTAGATGCTCTTCAAATAATGCACTCAACAGTTAATCTTCTGCAAAGCCTGTAAGGAAACCTCAACACCAAAACCAATAAAGAAGATGCAGATTTCTGATGACTGATATGACAGATCTGCACTTTTCAATATTTAACCAGCAACATGGAAATTCACTGAATAACTCATAACTCACTCCTCTCTTACCCAAATGACCTCAACTCAGATGCAAAACACAACTAATATGATGGCGCCTAGGATGGATGCAAGAAACTAACTTAAAATGTCTTTATTTATTTATGCACGGATTCCAAAGCAAACAGCAGTGGTACGACCCTCAAGGAAGGGCAATTTGCTCTTAAAAATCAATGCCTTCTCTGAAAAATCTGCAAACTTGTGAATAATGGCGCCTATACCTAGCAATGAAGATGGAGTAATACCTAGAACAATATTTTGTTGTTTTCTTGACTTATGAATAAAAACATGAATCTGCTGTAGCAAACAATGCAATATCTAGAACTCCACTAATAAGCAAAATCAGAAAACTACTAAACTACAATGCTGATTACAATGCACAATTTCCAAGAAACTCACAAACTAGATTAAATCACCACTAGTCACTATGTTGCAAGCAAGAAGCGATGCCCGAACTAGGAGGCCTTCATTCCCCGAAGCATTCCAGAGCCAAACCGGCAGCATAACAATACTGTAGACAAAAGATCCCAAATGATGATCCAAGCCTTCCTTTTATAATTTCTGGTTGACTTCTCGAAACCCTAAACTCCTCTCAAAGTCAAAAACCCTAATCTCTTCAAAGATGGCGTCCTTTTCCTTCAAGCTCAATATTGACTTTTTAAATAAACTCAATACTTTAATAAATGCATCCACTTTATGGCTTGATTTGAATTTGGGTAAAATATAAAATAATCTTTAATGAAGGCGCCACCCTCAAAAAACCACTTTTCAAAACAACATAAAGTCAATAGACTAGGCCAAGGGGTCAACGTTAAAATATAATATTAAAACGTGAATTTTAATTAAATAACTCAACTTATCTCTCCAAATGTGCCCTGAAGCCATTAATGAGCAAGTTAATTGACCAAACTGGAGTAGGAAGTCAACCACGCTGAACCCAACTGTAAAACTGCCAGAAATAGAATTTACTAAAAATAGTAAATTCCTGAAGATGCTCAGAATGCCAAGACGAACATACCACTGCGAAGCTCTCTGAAAACCCAGAAAGAATCCGCAATTGAAACAATCAACTCCGGGCCAGAACATCCTTCAAAATAGGAAACCCTAATTTTACCTTCCGACTAGCCTACGGGTCTCCGGAATAGGCCAACGGTCACTGAAGAGGTCAGGCTTGAGACGGGGACATTACATGTAGCTTTCCTTGCAAACACTACAAACTTTCAAATCAGATAAAGCATCAATGCGCTGGTGGAAGGAATGCATTGCAACATGAAAAGAATCTCCAAACATGCTGCTAAAATGGTGTTGGGTTGACGATGCAGATAGAAATCCATGATTGGCAAGGGTTTGTTGAGGTCTACAACCACCCATTGTTGAGGTACCTTCACTAGGAAGGTTGTGTGGAATCTAGCAAGGGATGAGGGGTTGTAGGACTATAGAAGAAAGCATGTTCTTCCAATGATCTTGACAACAATTGCGGTGCGTTCGCCTAGTCAGGCGATGTCAAGCAAGGATGAACTACAAAAAATCTTTGTTGCAAGTATTTGGCTCAACAACTCACACAAATCTAGTCTTTATGCTACACATAATAGAGTTGGTTTCTTTGGTGTTTTGCTGCCTTTTTTTGATCTGCCTTGATGTAGGACTAAAACTTGAACAATGCTAAGCAGCCTACAACCATAATATGAGGAAAATAATAAAATTCTTGTAAACATCAACTTAAAGAACAATGGAATAACTAAAGAGGTGAAGCCAATCGAATATGAAACAATATAGCCAAAAAAAGAAAACAACACTCAATAATGGGCCCTATGGAAAACAACATAAATGAGCTATAACATTAACTATTTTACTGTGTTACAACCATTGACACAAAACAAAAGCCATAAATAAAATAATATCGATTTCAACAATGTCCCAGATGGAAAACCCACAAAACAGAAGAATCCATAGTAACAAAACCATGCACAAAAAAAAGGGTAAAAAAAAAACCCACACGCACACAAATTCTTTTCTCAATAGTGCCTTATGGAAGAAAATCAAACAATACATATATGCATATGTATATGTAAATGTATCTATACATATCCAATTCATTTTGGATGGAGACTATAATGAAAGGAAGGTACGATGCATTTTTTGAAGAAGATTGTAACACTACTGCTACTTATGCTTATGCATCGTTCTTTCCTTCATTACACTCTCCATCTAAAAGAACTTCACTTTTTTTTTATTGCATATGCATATATACATATACATATACATATGCATATATTATGAAGAAGACAATAAAGTGCTTGCAAACACCAACTTAAAGAGAAATAGTGCAGCTAAAGAGCATATAGGAAATATAAAATGAAATAGAACAAAAGAAGGCCTACTCTTAATATACAGCAAGAACATACATTTTCCACCACTTTGATCAATTTGGTGAAACCAATGTTTCTTATTACACTTAATATACAACCTATCATTCTAACAACTCCTTTTTGAGGTTGAAAGAAATAATAACTAAAAGGGTATATCTAACTTAAAATACGTTACATCGGTGTACATTTTGGTTTACAAGAACATATGTAGGCATTGTGTTGTGTGGTCTCACAACACGCCCTAAGACTGAAAAGGCTTGGGGACCCAAGTGAAATATAACTTCTATGGTAGGAGCTAACAATTTAGAAGATCACCATAAGAAAAAAAGAAAAGAGAAATCTTTGGTTTAAAAGAAAGTACTTTGTATGGTAAGTATTTTGTACACTGGGTACCGGGTACGAGAAACACAGAAAAGGTGAAAGCTAATGTAAAGTTCAAGTGAATGACTTTGGTATGGTAAGTTGGAGTTCCGGTATAACCGAGGTCTAGGAAAGTAAGCGGGTAAAGCTGAATACCAGGTACTGGGTACCGGGTTGAAATGTGTATAGTGAAATGTTAACTTTTTTAAAAAATATATATACATTGATCCTGGTGATCCAAAGCAAGTTTTATGGATTTTCTACTAACATTTGAATAATGGGTTTTATTTATATGGTAGCATATTTATTTAAAAAGGGATTTAATATTTGGAATTTTTTGATTGCAAGAGATATTGATTGTGATGCAAAGCTCAGGTATGGATGGTCAAGAAAACTTGAGTCATGGTTGGAATAAAATTCAGCCCGATTTTATCACTCTGGGATGTGATAATGCAGACAACTTTGAGTCCACCAAAGTACTAGAGATCTTGGTATTTCACATGCGATGGGAACAAATGCTAATCTATGAGAGAGCCCATTCTCGAGAGTGATGGAACCAGAATAAAATGAGGTGTAGGGGGTGAAAATTCTGCCTTATCATTATGAATGTATGGGAATCCCCTACATATTATTCTGATTCAAGATATTTTCTTGGAGAAGATTCCAAATGAAAGAGTAGAACCCAAGGAGCTTCAATGAGTAATTAGAGTTGACTTCCATTGACTTCAATTGCAATTCTCTTATTGGTCACAATATTCCATGTGGCTTGATTAGATTGGTCCCTTAGATTCCCTCTCATGTAGATGTCTTATCCTATCTGAGCCTTATGTTCTATAAAAGGCCAAAGGATGCTTAATTTTATTTTTAAGTTCAAAATTTGTGGATGTCGGAGGAACAAAAACTTCTTTTAAGTTTCGTTCTTTTTCCCTATTTTCTAAACCATTCCGGCATAAAACTTTATATGCACATAGACATTAATTGATATAAGAGCTTTATGGATAGCTACCTATCTAAGTATATTTTGTAGTTGGTTTTGTAAGTTCTGCTAAACAAGACTGTATGATGTACCATTTAAGGGTGCATATAGAACCTATTCGATGTCCATAAATGAAATCCCCTCTTTAAAAGCTTGAACTATTTTATATGTAGATGTGAAGCAATTTGGTGAAATATAAAGCAATTTTCTCTTTTTCGATTAATTATTTGGGGCATCCATGGAGAATAACCAAGATAAACTTTTATTTTTTAGTATTTTTATGTTTTACTTTAGATTAGATGTTTAATATTTTTAAAAATGTTCCAAAAAACATGAGTGAATGGAAATAGTTTTGTTGAAAATATTTTATTTTCCATCAAATTGTTGAATGCTTAATGCTAAATTTACTTAAGTGATAGCAAGAAAATTGGTGATGATCTATGAAGTCCAATGCCAAATTTATTGCTTTCATGAATTTCAAGTTTACCTTTTCAAATTGGAAAATTGATTGAAAATGTTCAAAGAACTGGTGTAGAAATGTGTATTTGTATATGTACATGCCCATATGGATTTCCCCCCTAAAGGAAACAACAACAATTATCACATCATTACCCAAGAGTGACCCTAATGCAACTATGACCTAGTTATCGAAGAATTGGGATTAAATGGAAGTCAATCTTTTCCTTGTAAATGCAAAATTCTCCCTTAGGTTGTATTTGTTTCATATCTTTCAAGAAGGATAGGCTCTTCATAGTCTTGTCTGTGAAGATTTTATTCGATCTATTTACCACGAGTAAAACCATCGTCAATAGGATATGGCGCTAGAAGGAGGGCCACAGTCAGAACTTCGGTGGTCACGTGTGGATATACATATGATTTTTTTTGTCTTTCTTTCTGAGTTCTTTGATATTTTTAAGTTTTATCTTTTGGAAGTGGATTTTTGTTTCAAAATATTTTTCCTAATTTGGAAAGAAGCTTGTAAACTCACAAAACCTAACACAAGCTAGTTTTCATGATGGAAATTGGAAAACTTTGCAAAATATTTAATCAGAAACTACATCCTTTGAGTTTGTATCAGAATTCATTATACAACTGATCACGGTGAAATTGAGTGTGAAACTTTTTTAACTAGTGTAAGCTTAGCCATAAGTGGAGCAATTCCATTAATGGAAGAAGTTTTAACTGCAAAAAGAAAAGGATTGTTCATGATAATTTTTTTTTACCCTAGTGGAGTTGGAAACATTAAAGAATTAACAATGAATTGAAATAGTTAGGAAATTATGATTATTTTAAAGAAAATCCTAACGTCTTGCATGGGAATAGGTGAGAATGTCGAGATTCAGAGATATTTCATCATAAACGAGGAGAATATATGGATGAATCATCATTCCCTATATACATAGAAAATGCAAACAATGAGATAAAGTGGGAAAATCAAGCGGGAGACGCATGTATTGTGCTTCAAGCTAAAAATTCATTAGCTATAAAAGGACATTTTCCTAATTTTATACAAGATATAGAATATCAAGTTTTTACTTTTTCTCCTTCTAATAATGATATAAATAGTGATACATTTTGGTCTAACACAATTCAAAGCAAAGATAGGGCCGAAGATATGAAGGTTTTTAGAAGAGAAGAAAATAAAGAAATAAATATAGTCATTCATGAAAATGGACCAGGGCTAGAAGAAGGTATAGTATTGCCAAACTAGACGAAATGTGTGCAACCGGTCTCTAATGAGATCGTTTTCATACATTTAAGCCAGATTTTGGGTAAGTACACCTTTGAATTTATGATGTTTAAATACAAGAAACTTAAGATTTTTCATTATTACAGTAGGATTTTGAAGATGTTGATAAGGGAATTTAAAGATAAACCTGTTGTAATTCGTACTAAAACTGTAAAGGAAATAATTGTAGAAATTGAAATAAATTTCTTAGTTAGAGTTAGTTTGTTGGAATATTAGAGTTAGGGTAGTTAGGGTTAGTTTAGCGTAGTGTGTGTTTAGTTTTTTTTGTAGTTTATTTCTTTTTTCCTTGCTCGGATTTTGCATTAACAAATTCTGCATAAATGTATCTTGAACATAAGAGTGAAACTAAAACAATTTTCTGAACTAAACTGAAAAAATAAAACCATAAAGAGTGAAACACACTTTCAAAAAAGAGATAACCAATATATATATATATTGTGTGTGTATGTGTATCACGTATATACATCAAATGTCAAAATCCTTCTCTCTCAAAAAAAAAGGAGGATTCAAAATAAAGGTGAGCAAAGCTATGGATGGTAGTAGTTATCTAGTCGATCTAGGATGCCTCTTCTATCAAGGCTAAATACCCTATGTAGGCGAGTTCTTGGTGAACTTCAAAATCTTGGATATGGAGATCAGTAAGAAAAGGCTGAAGTGGAACCACTTCCCCATGATTTAGGAATCGGGGAATATCATCCATGGAGGGAATCCAAATGGCCAGGTGTGTGGCAACTAAAATGATGTCCAAATTATCCAATAATTCAGGCTTAACTATTAGGTTGGCAACGATGTGAACATCTTCAATAGGTAACCCAATGTCTAGAAGTGAAGCTACAAAATGAGAAGCTATGTGAGAATACAAATGGAAGTAGCGACTGGATGCGCAACATATCTTTCTCCAAGAACCAAGCATATATTCGACGTAGTAAAGCTAGAAGTCCTAACAATGAAAACCTTTTCAAGCCTTTGAGTATGTGTAGGATCATCATGGAAAAAACAGGCTCTTAAGTGGAAAAAATTTTAGAAAAATCAGAGTTAGGCAACTTGACGTAAAAAATTGAATAAGTTATCTATATTATTTCAAAAATATGTAAAAATAGAATCTATAGAAAATTAAATGTAGTTTCTAAACTACTAGGTTTATTTTATTTTTAAAAATCTATATGGTGAAAATTTGAAATTTCAATGCAATAGTACTTAAATTTAGGGAAAAATAAGTAGGTGTCGTCGACCACCCTAACCACAATAAAATGATAATATTTTTTTATAATATTTTAGAAATAAGTAGAGGACTCATGTCCGGATGTGATGCATATTTTTTTGTAATTTTTTTCCAAGTAAATAATTAATTATGAATTTTTTATTGCAACTTTTAAAAAATATAAAAACTCATGTGTTTGACCACCTTAGCTTGGTCAAAACTTCATGAAATTCAATTTTTTTTTAATCTTATAGTATGCGAAGCATAGAATGTGATGCATGTTTTGGATTCCAAAAATGTGATACTGTTTGAAAGCTATAGATATTTTTGATCAACCTATTAATCAGGACTTTAGTCGTAATTTAAATAGAAAATGACTAATAATTATTTATTAAATTCAAAGTAAAGCATAATTTATATTGTTGGAAAGATGACAATATCTTTTAAAAACCCTTTTCATTTCATCAATTTTGGGTTAAAAAAAGTCGTCAGCCACATACTCTACAAATACCCATCATATTGCCACTTTTTGGCCCATTATGATCATGCACATACCCCTTTGTGGTGTGATGCTTCCCAAGAAAATGTTCTGTCTATGAGAACAACTTAAGAAAATGGGAGTATCCATGGTTAAGAAACAAAATCAAAAGCACAAAACAAAGCAGAATTAAAGAAAATGTAAAAAAAAAGAGAAAGAAAAGAGAGTGGAGAATTTGAGAAGAAATGCACAAATTTATAGAAAGTCATGAGCAATGTAGCAGTATATAGTTGCCTAAATTTTTCTTTTGGAAATCATATGTGCAAGGTGGCAACTAGTTAATAATCTTCAGAATTAAGGGTTAAATCAAATAATTTTTTTGCACATGTTTGGTGAAATTGCTTCGAAATTGAGCAGTATGGAGATTGTGAATCAAGCAAGTTGGAGATTTTGAATTAATAGGGGGTCATTTCCAATTGTTGCTTAAAAAATCCATAATGATTATTGAGGTGTTAAGTGTGCAAATTATACATGAGGATAAAGTTGGTAAGATGTTACACGTCATCACCTGAAGAAGGAGAGAGATAACGTGTGTTGAACAAGGCATGCAAATTTAATGCAAAATAATGTGATCGTTTCACCCAAAATGGGTAAAAACAATTTTCTAAAAAAAAATCTATTTGTAGAGACTACTAGATGTTATTCATAGAGCAATAATTATATAAGAAATTGCATTTATTTTCCTTTTTTTTAAATGGTAATTTTTATAAAATATTAAGTTTCTACAATTTATTGTGTCATTCATTTGCTTTCTAAAAATCCAGATCAATGGTATCATAGTAGTTGTAGTTACAAGTGCCCTGCTAGACATACATGAAAATGTGGAAGCATGGATAAGGAAAGTGAACTGATTCAAAAAATGCCTCATAGAAATGTGATCCCTCTCTCCCACGAGCACTTCAAGTCATGCCTGTGGTGATGTAGGGCTTTCCGATATCACAACAAGCATGACTTGAAGTGCTTGTGGGATAGCAGGTGATGCTACTTGTAAATTGATTGGAAGCTATGTTGAAACCCATGAACTCAAATCCATGTCGGTGAATAAGGGTGAAATTAATGGGTGGCTTATGGAACCAAATCTCATGAGCTGGGAAAATTTTGCACATTGTTCTAGTTAAACTAGATTAAAGTTTTGTTATGGATACCAATTTGTGCAAGCTATTAACATCATTTTTCCATATCGACCATTTCCAGTATTATTTACCCACATCCCTAAGCTTCAAATGAGTCCTTATATTTACAAGGTGAGACTCGTCTTCTTCTACTTTAATTTTTTTTTTTTTTTGATGCACTTGGTTGCATATAATGAGGATTTTCACCCAAAATGGGTAAAAACAATTTTCTAGAAAAAATCTATTTGTAGATATTTGTAGATGTTATTCATAATGCAATAATTAAATAAGAAATTGGATTTTTTTTTTAAATTGTAATTTTTATAAAATATTAAGTTTTTGCAATTTATTGTGTCGTTCATCTACTTCCAAAAAATCTAGATCAATGGTATCACAATAGTTCACTCCATGTTTGTATATCCCACCAAAAAAGGTGAGATTACAAGAAGCATGGTTCAAGACTCACGACCCTTTGAATTATCTTCCTTCTTAGCTTAAATGTTCTCAAATGACATGAGAGGTAAGAAGAGATCCTTTCAAATTGTTGCTTGAAAAAGTTCTTGAGTAACAAAAAAGGGAGATGACAAAACAATTTGACAATATCATGCCCATGAAATATACCTTATTGTCATGCAAGCCATTTAGGGGTCTGACCCCATTTAACTTTTAGGATAAATTTAAATATTAATATCCTTATTTTTGAAGGTAAAGTTAATGTAGATGATGTAGACAAAATTAGAATAGTATGACTTTGTAAATAATTCTCTAATAAGAAAAAAATAACATTTTGCACTCTTGAAAGTTGCCTCCCATGTCAAAATAAATGGTGGGAATCATATTGTCTTTGAGATGAAGAAGAGGGTGCATTATCACTCAACCGGAATGAAATCCCGATCAAAACTAGAACAAAGTTTGTAGATACCATCCACAAGAGTAATACATAGTGACGAATTATGGTGATCACTATAAAAAAGATCAATTGTGCCCGAGTATAGACTAGAAGATGCAAGATTATAACCACACATTTCATGCCTTTTCAGAAAAGGTTGACCTTCGTGATGATGAGTGACAAAAAAAATTCAGATAATGTAGTGGCCTGTGGTTTTATATCGAATAAAAAATGGAATTTGCAGTCAACAAGACACTCAAATAAAAATTGAGTAGAAATTCAAATCTAGAGGAAAGAATGAAATTTCTTCTGACAACATGCCACATCCAAAGAAAGAGAAGGATGAATCATGAAGCATGACAGGAAAACCCAATTCCAAAATCATCAACAAAAGCATCTCAAGAAATATCATTATACCAATGATCCACAATGACTTAGATACATACTACCCACTGTCACCATACAACAACAAACCTCTTCAAACTATCCAAACATGCCACTATCAACAAGAAATAGACATCAAGATAATTCCACGTCAATCAACTATCATTAACAAACATCACTATCATCAACAAGCAACTATGAGCAACTGTCATCAAGCAAAGTTATACTGTCATCAAGCAAAAAAGGTAAAGTTCCAACTGACTGTCATCAAGTACAATGCCAAAAAAAGTTTCAATAAGCAATTACTTCCATTTTCATCCAAGACAAAGTTCCATCCTACACTGTCATCAAAAGCAAATGTTTCCACATAGTCTTCCACACTATCATCAAGATCCAAGTTCAAGTTCCAAAGACATCAAGATCCAAGAAATGTTACCACACTGTAACGACTTTATATTTGTGGGAAACAAAGGAACCAAAGCAGCCACAACACTCTTGTGCAAGGAAAATGGACTATCATTGTGCAGAATATATAAGAGACTTCACACTCCATAGTAAAAACTAACAAGAAAACTATCAAAAAGCATGAAATGGCACTGTCAATTGAGAAGAAGTATTGTCGCACCATTAGGAAAAATTGTATGTGTCTTTGAAATCACTATATTATTATCATTCAAAGAATTCAACTACTAGAATTTATTCACTTCAACTATATTGATTGGTGTTTGAGTCACTCATGGTACTACATATGTTCAACATTGTATTGTTGCACTATGTAACTTGTCACTATTACTGCTATCCATTGTTACTGAGTTGTGCACTGTGATTAACTATCACAAAATTTTATTTCATAAATCATCTTAAAACCTCTATCCACACATGCCATGTTCAAGAAAACAAGCAAATGTAACATCCAATGCTCTTCACTATGCCTTCATGAAATGAGGAAACTGCATAGATATAGATACTTCACTACTATCTTGTTTCAAGGTACTGTATGCTCATACTACTTTGTATTCATTTAAGGTCAAGGCACTTTGTCAAGGTACTATCTCAAGGCATTGTCTCAAGTCAAGTGCTCAAAGCACTGTTCAACTACTATCCACTGCACTATATGGTATTGGCAAGTAGTTCACTCTATGTAGCAAACACATATGCAACATACTTATTAAATATCCTTCCTTTTCAAAGACACCTTCTACATCTTCTTCTTTCTCCTACCAAGATACAAGAGAAAGCATTGTTTCCTAGAGTTTCATTAACATGAAAACCCTGAGAAATTTCCCTTGATTCACTGTTCTTAATCATAATTAGTTGTCCTTTAGTGTTGTCCTCAAATGTCATCTTACTTCTTGTGAATTAGGGCCTTCAACAAGGATAGAGTTAAATAAGATGGATTGTGATAATCACAAGTGATAGTAGCCATTCATATGAAAATGACAAGGGGTTTAATCACAGTCCACAAGATAGTCATAATTTACAATAAATTCAAAACTCAATAGATGACAGTTCTAAGGCATTGTTAGAATCTTCATGAAGAACAATGTTGATGGAAGTGCTTATGACCCAAGGTAAGAATAATTCATGAAAATAGGGAACTTTTAAAGAGTAGAATGCATGACCAAACCACAATGACAATGCACTATTAGAACTTTCATGATATAGAGGATAGTAACATTCAAGCAACATCAACACCAAAGGAGAGATAACAACGATAAGAAAGGCACATTGGAAGGTGAAATTTTTCTTCAAAACATACAGTTTCATTATTGATTGAGAGGGAAGTTTCACCCTAAAGAAGATAGTGTTGAGGACAGTCACAAAGGTTGTCTTAGTATTGTCACAAAAGACATCCTTGAAGAAGGGTAGTACTAGCTAAAATGGACATTCAACAAAAGTGTTGAAAAAATAATAATGGCAAGAGCATGCATATTCCAATGATAACATGGTAGGATCATAGACAAGGCAGTGAACTCTTTGAAAAAATTCCTCAAAGAAATGTGGTCTCATGGTGATGGAATGCTATGACAACCACATTGAGACCACATTTCTTTTAGGCATTTTTTCAAATAGTTCATTGCCTTATCTATGCTATTGCTTATTATTATGCTTTGATAGATTTTTTCCAAGCATCCATAGCTTGTTCAAAAGAACCTATTTTAGGATTTTAAACATAGCAGCAAGAAAATGAACTATTTGATAAAATGCTTTGGTAGACATGTATGAAAAATGTGGTAGCATAGACAAGGTAGTGAACTGTTTGAAAAAATTCCTCAAAAACACGTGGTCTCATGGTGATGGAATGCCATCGTGCAATCCATAGAAATTTTCTTGTCATGGTATCCCATCACCATGAGATCACATTTCTTTGATACATTTTTTTCTAAACAGTTCATTGCCTTCTCTATGCTATTGCTAATTATTATGCTTTGATAGATTTTTTCCAAGCATCCATAGCTTGTTCAAAAGCACTTGTTTTAGGCTTTTAGCCATAGCAACAAGGTAGTGAAGTGTTTGATCAAATTATTTGGTAGATATGTATAAAAAATGTGGTAACATAGACAAGGCAGTGAACTATTTGAAAAAATTCCTCAAAGAAATGTGGTCTCATGGAATGGCATGACAAGCAAATGCAATTGGCAGCTACTTCTAGTTATTAGTTATGCAATGCATGAAGTAATTGCATAACTGCTTAGGTTGACTTTGTAAAAACTATATTGTAATTGAAATTTTGTCATTTTTCAGCATCTAGTTATTAGCTATGCAATGTGAAGTAATTCTTTGAGTTTGAAAGATGTGCAATGCAATGTAATCAGTGATATGAATATAAGCTACAAAAATCTAGTTTTTAAAATTCATTAGTTAAACTCTTTATTTAATTTTCTCTCTATATCTCTATGCTTTGGAAATGCCTTTCAATTTCAAAATTTTTTTTTATCTCTTTTTCTATAATTTTTTACATTTTTTTTTTTAAATCTGAATTTTTCCCAATTTTTTCCTAATTTATTCAAAAAATAGTTTACTTTTGGTTCACCGATTTTTTCCAAAAATATTTTTTCTACTATGCTCTATCCTATAGTGACTAACTATCAATATTTATAAAATTGTAGAACATTACCCTTAACTAACTAATTTCATTTTTCCTATCTTTAAACTTTAGCACTATAATTCACAGGGCTTATACAACCCAAATCTCAATTTGTGAATTACAACATACTACATTTTCATAGATACCATGCATAAATAATCTTGAAACACCAAAAAATTCTTGTAATTCTAAAACAAAATGAAGACAATGTCACTAATTATGCATGTAATGGGGGCATATTCCCCTCCTCAAACTAATCATTAAACAAACACATGCCTTGTTGACCATATAGTTAATTACTATAGTTTTTATAATTTCTTTGAACAATGTTACTTCCTCAAAAGGGAGTACCATTTAAAATGCAATGTTCTGCAAAGGATGGTAACAACAATCTTCAATTGCAATAAATTCAAGAGGGAAAAATAGAAGGCTGTATAATTATGTAAACTTTCAAAATATTATTTTCCATATTTGTATATCTAGAAATCTATATACTCCTCCATTGCATGACATAACTAATTATTCTTAACATTTTAGGTTACAAAGGAGAATGATAAAATCTATAGCTAATTTTTTTTAACAGTGCATCATAATTAATCAAAAACACCTTTTAAGAATTAAATTCAATAAGGTTAATAAGGTTTTTTCTTGCTACCAGACAAAAAAAAATCATGCAAGATTTACATTGCTAGTAGTCTACATAATCTTTAGCTATAAATTCATTCATTGTTGTATCGTGTGGAAAAAAACATTGAAAATGCAAAAGTAAGCTAACAAAAATGGAAACCTAGCACAAGAAACAAAAATAAAAACCTACTTCTAATCTCACTTCTATATATCACATGGTAGCAAGAGGATCTTCATCAACTCATCCAAAATTTCCATGGACACTAATAAGAGGATATTGCAAAGAGAATCCTTGAAAACACAAGATGTTATAAATAAATTGGAGTGACAGTCCTTCATGGAAAGAACACAATATGTATCTTAGTGACATATGTAAATGCAATCTATGGTAATAAGAATGACAGTCACTTGAGGTGTGACAGTCAAAAAGAGGCTGAGCAATGACAAGATAATAAAGCTCAAACCTTGCGTAGTAAAGTGGAGATTTTAACAATGAGTTTCCTTACCCCCTTGCTAAGGTTAAGGGTTTTTCAAATGCTATTGATAGTGTTAGACAAGGAAAATGCAATCAGGGAATGATTGTGCAAATGAAGTAACAGTGGTAATCATATGTTCAATGTTTCTTCTTAGCCATTGTATAATCGAGGTAGTGGATTGTATGTTTGAGCAATGTTTTGAGACTCATCAAAGATGGGAGAATAGTGAATAATACCTTGTGGACTGTGAAGTAGTGACAATAACAAGAAGGATCTTAAGACCCATAATACCATGAAATAATGAGTCCCCTATAGTAAGTAAGTAGGCAGTCTGTATGGCATAGTTTGATTTTATAGAAGGATGCTCATGAAAGGAATCTTCAAGTGACAGTGAGTGAGCTATTTGAGATTGCAACCGAGGGTACAATATCTAGTCTTAAAGGCAGTTAGAAAAGCAGTAAATGTGCAAGAAAATCAAACCCTACATAGAAAATAATTCACAATGTTATCTTGCATAATGTCTTGAGTTTAAAGACAAAAATCTCATTGTATCTTGATGAAAGTAGTGACATTAATGGTCAATCACTGGCAACCATGATTTTAAAACATGCTATTGTGCTTATGGAGGAAAAAATTTAAGCAAGGCAGTGAGTGGTGGTTTGGAACAATGGCAGGTATGAAGGACTTGATTTATATGCATACTATGTAGTCTAGCTTAAGACAACGTTCTTAGAAGAGATTGAAGGTGGATTATGGAACTCAAGGGTTACCATGATAAAGATTAAAGAAAAGACTGAGATCTATTTAAAAGCCACTGTCATGAAGATATTAAAGATGTCACATGTAAAACCCTAGCAGTTGGAGTAATGAATACAGTGCCAAAGAGGACAACGAACTACGACAGATTTAGGAGATCTCCACATTATCTAATCATAGGAAAATACATCACTTATTTATTTTTTAAAATTAAAAGAAATCATTCTAAACCCTATATAGGATACATTGGTACTTCAAAAGCATCTGAAGGAATTTGAAATTATACAAATATATGCCAATTAAATGCCTAGATTACAAACAGTAGCGCAAACAATGTAACCCTTCTTGAGCAGAGCAAGAATGAGATAAGCAACAATGAATCCTATGCCCCATTTCATGCACATATCCTTACCATTCTCTATCATTCTTTACTAAAACACTTCTCCATTTTGGTGGGTTACACCTAAAAAAAAGGTTTCGACGAAGGTTTTAGAGTATGTTTATTAAAATGAAAACTCCATTTTGGTGGGCTATGCCTGAAAATAAGATTTCAACGAAAGTTTTAGAGTATGTTTATTAAAGTTTTAGAGTATTTTGGAAAGCTGTTGATTCTTGATTCCTTAAATGATTTATTCTTGATGGATTGTGACTAAATAAATGATTGACTATTATTCATTTTTATTTGTGTGACTAAATAATTTTTTAGTCAATGACCAAATTAGTAATTTATTTACTCATTTATAACTAAGTTACAAAATATCACTAGAATTTAGTCATTTTTAGTTGTTGTGACTAAAATTTGTAGTCACGTAGTCATTTATTTCTAAATTCTACTAGTGATTGATCTATTGACTTGAGGTTGCTATATTATGTCCAATATATATATGAAGTTAGTACCTTCTCTAATATTAGTTACACCCATCAATGTAGTGTCATCAAAAAATACAGATGGGTAAAACTACAAAGTTATGTCACACTTTTATAAAGGAAACAACCAACACTGATCCAACTTTTAGATTTGAATGACTAAAAAGTGATATATATGTTTTGAATTTTGAAATGATGTAAACTAATAAAATATTTATTTTGTATTATATTTTATGTTTGTATTTTTTGAAAAAATAAAAAATTATTTGAATATAGTTTTTAATAAATTTACACTATAATAAATAGTTGATAAAATGTTGAAAAATGAAGTTATATGAGACGTCAATCTTTATATAGTAATTTTTTTTCCCTTTTTTGTGTGTGTTTATAACTTGAAGCTTTAGGGCATGGATATTTTTTTTTCTAATTTTGATAAATATATATTTTTGAATAAATATTAAAATGTGTGTATTAAAACTTAGTTGTTTCTAGTCAATGTCAACTTTCATATTAATTATTTATCTAAAATAGAAAAAGAATTATACCATCTTGATATAGATTCATGTATCTAGGGCATCATATTGTTTCCAATTTTTTAATAAGTTTTACTATTTTTCCTTGACATGATAATCAACCAAATGTTTTGTGTTGATAACCTATGTATTTAGTGAAAATAAAAAAGGAAAATATAAATAATAATTAAACTATTAAAATATATACATTTTTGAAAACTAAACTTATGGATCTACAAAAGGGTATTTTTATATTTTAGAAAAAATGTTTTTTACATGAGTAGAAGTTGTTGAAACATCAAGTTTTTTAAATAAATTTTATTTTTTCGGTAAATTGGATTCAAAGTGGTGCTAAATATGCATTTAGCCAACAATTTTAGTTGGAAAAGTTGTGGACATATATAACTTAGCTAGAATGAATCTTACAAGATCATATGTTTGACAAAAGTTTATTTTTAGTTAAAAATACTTAAATTCACTTGTGCTAATAAGCTGGCCAAAAGTGTGACACAACTTTGTGCTGATACCCAGATGGGACTGTGAAGACATGTCATTGCACCAACTCCACCCTTGAATAAAACCTTGATTAAAATTAGATTTAATGAATCTCCATAAGCCTTCAACCAATGAAATAAGCAAATAAGGTTTCAAAGGATATCCTTGACTAAGAACTCAAGAAGCAACAAATAGACCAGAATGCTCTCCATTAACAAGCATCAAGAAAGAGGAAGATGAAACAAAAATCATCACCCAATTAACCCATTCACTACCAAAACCAAAAGAAAGAAGTACTTTTTGAAGGAAAGACCACTTGACCATATCATATGCTTTGGCCATGTCCAGTTTAATAAACATAGACTTCTCCTTTGAGGTCACCATGGAGTGAATAGTTTTAGAAGCAATGACCATTCCATCCAAAAAAAAATCTATCTACCACAAAACCTCCCTGCTCCTTCGAAATGAACTTATTAAGCCATGACTTAAGCCTTTTTGAAATCAACTTAGAAATAATTTTGTATACCACATTGCATAGAGCTATGGGCTTGAAGAAGTCCAATGAATTATCTCCTTCTCTTTTGGGGATAAGAAAAAGGAGTTTATAATTCATAACCCTCAACATCTTCTTGTTCCTCTGTGCTTCTTACACTACCTATAAACTACCTATAATAAGTCAAATTTTATAGTTCTTCCAAAATTATTGAAGGAATTCCACCAAAAATATATGAGACATATATGCTTTCCCTTTTTCATCTAAAAAATAATTCATTCCAATTTGTCTATAGAAATGGGACTAATAAGTTGTGCATTCATTTCCATAGACACAAAAGGGGGAATAAGAGCTAAAACAAGGTGTTCTTCCTCAATTACAAGGTGCAAGTATTCCTTGAACAAGGGTGAAAAATATTGTGAATTTTCCTTAGTGATCTCCCTTAAGGAAAATAACTAATCTCCTTGAGAAGATGCCACAAAAGAGATCATATTCTCATGTATTCTTTCCTTGACTGAGTTAAAGAAAAAGGTCATGTTTTAATCACCCTCCTGAAGCCACTCTATTAATGCATTTTGTTTCTAGTAAATATCGTCGTGCAATTCTCATTCTTCCTAATCCTTCAGGGAAATCAATTCTTCCTTTAGATATTCTTCAATGAGACCAGATTTTGTAATCTTCTTGGTGATCTCATCCAAACAAGCTTGAGAAACCAACTTAGCTAAAAATTTATTACCAAAACACTGCCTATTCCACTTCATGATTTGTTTCTTTACAAATTTAAGTTTCTTGAAAAAATAATACATCATTGTGCCATAAGCAAGTCTTCCATAAGTCCACTAGTCTACTAATAGATCCTGCAATTGAGGATCTCGCAACCACATAAGATGAAACTTAAAGAATAGATTCTTGGTGACCCCCATGAAAGAAGCTAAGATTTTGATAGGCTAGTGATCAAATCCTCTCCACTCTAATATATTAGAGTTATTTCCCATTTTATACCTATCCAAAATCAAGACAACAAAAGCCTATCTAGTCTCTCAAAGATAGAATATTTTTCACGTCTCTTGTTACTCCATCTAAATAAACTGTTGTTAATATTTATGTCCACCAAACTCAAAAGGGTGATATTATATTTGAGAAGAAAGGAAGAATGATCCAACCTATCCACTCCTCCCCTCTTTTCCTCTAGAATGATAATTACATTAAAGTCCCCCATCAATATCCAAGGGTAGAAAGGAACTAGAGATTAAATTTATACCTACTATGAGACCAAAGATAAGATTTTATAGGAATATCTATCGAGGCATAGATATTGGAAAAAATAACAATCTCTCTAGACTCCAAATTGGAAGCAACCATTGAGATATAAAAACTACTAGAGATCCACCAAAGAGGAGTAATCTTCATCGGGTTCCCTAAAAAATCTACCTCCCCTACAGTACCCTGAGCACTAATACATTGACATTGGCTTCACCACCAAATTTTAGAAGCCATGTTGTTCATACTCTCCACTAATAGATTAGTCTCTTGAATGAAGAAAATATATAGCAAATGATTTCTAGTCAAATCTCGAATAACTTTTTGTCTAGGGCCATTGTTCAATCCCCTTATATTCTAAGAAAGAACAATCATCTCTAAGAGTTGGAGAAGTGTGAATCAATAGTTTTAACAGACCCTATCTCCTTCAATGTCTCTCCCATTAATTTTATTTTATCTTGGTCTTTCTTCTGCCCCACCTTGAGAGGTTTCTTTGGGACACCCTTCCCAAGATTACATTATTGTATCTCTAAAATGGTAGAGGCTCTACTTCCTTTCCTTGATTCCATATCCATCTTCTCTATAGGAGTAGCCAACCCAGCCATGGTCGATTCATCAGTCCTCCAAATAGTTGTAGTCATTATTGGGACAACAAAATTCACCAAGGAAATATATGTTTCCATCTAAATATCTAACAATTTGTCCTCTTGAATATCCTAGTTATCCACATCTCTAGTTACCACATGTTCCTCCTCCAATATATTTTCTCCAAGGTGTACCCCACCTAGGTTCACCTAATTTTTATCTAATTCATCTAACACATCAAATTGATTTAAAACTCCCTCCTCCTATCTTTCTTTGAGAGTTCTTTTCAACCCTCTACCCTTAATATGAGACTTGACTAGTATGAAATCATCCTTATTTTCTTCCTCCCCCAAAATTGGAGCCTTTCATTTATCCATTTTAGCAAGTTGACAAGGAGGCATATTCAAAGGGTCCCCTATAGAGCTAACCCTAGGACACAGATCCTCTGTAAGTTACCATACTCATGACGAATCTGACATCAAAAAGGCAACGCTTCATAATCCAATTGTTCAATCCATGAAGAGGAACCTTGATGAATTTCTCTAGAATCTAGTAAAGGCTTATTTAAATCAATTTCAATGCAAATGCGGGCATAGGAAATCACCTTTTCATCCATAATTTGTTGTAATGGTCCCATTGGCTTGCCTAGCAACAATGTGATCATATGTAGAATATCATTCCTCCAAAATTCTAATGGGAACCAAGGTAGATGCACCTAGACCAAAACCCAAGTCGAGAGTTCCTCTGCAGGGTTAAAGCCAACATGCCAAGGCTTTAAAAATACGTCGAATTGGTTATTAAAATAATCTCCCCTCAAATTCCTTATTGCGATTAGCCAAGCAATTGAATACCACCATAAAATAATTATTGGTTGCTAGCATGATCTTCATCTTACCCTTGATGTCCCACATTTGATGGGTTCGAGATTACATAAAGGGGAGAGAAACAATCCCCATGAACTTGCAAATTAAAGCATGATTCACCAAGTAGTTGATGTCTTCCTCAACTAAATCTGATTGGATCACCAGAACTAATATGTCTCAACTCCTCTCTAGGAATCCATTTACCTTTAGGATACAAGGACCACCATTTAATGGTGGGCCCTTCCCACTTGAGGTCTTGTTCAATACATTCATAACACTTGCATGCATTGATGAAGAGGGTTTGTTCCTTAATAAAATCTCCCTAAAATAAGTACTTTTTATTTAAAATTTCCCCTCCAACTAAGGCCATCCCACCACTAAGGAAAAATGCCAATCCAAAAGCCCCCAACCAGGGCCTTTCAAATACAAATGAGGTAATAGATCCCCCAAAATTTACCAGTGCCTACAAATCAAATACAAACAAGCTTTTGCTCTCCCTTGGACACCATGAAAAACCCTCATGCCTACTAAACTCCATGCCACCAAACATAACCAAAACTAAAATAAAACAAAGGGAGATTGCAATCACGGCCTATTAACCCTAGTATGTGGGACACCTCCTATCCGCGCAGTCGCTTCCAACCTCTTGCCCCACAAAAAATTGACATAACTTATGACAATAAGAAATTGTGGTCAAAACATAACCATATTTAATAATATTGGGACCACTTATTAATAAACTTGTGGCTCTTTAATAAATATTATGCTCAACATTTCATTTAATATAATGTTACATATAAAAACCCTTCCATTATACATAATGATACATGACATTTGATCAAAGGTCATTTAAAAAAAAAAGTATCTAAGTGGCAATTGACCCCTCTCCATTCTACTTGTTAGTCTTTTGTTGGACAAAAAATATCGATTCAATCAATTTTTTAAAATCAAAGAAAGTTGTTATGACATGAAGTTTTTGTGAAAATGGATTTTGAAGTAATTTTTCTAAAAAGTATAGATTTTACTACATTTTATTTAGTTATCATATTTATCTTTATTTTTTAATCAACATATATGTATTACTAAATATAAAGACATATGTTTGACACACACAAAAAATAATAATGAATAGATAAATAATTTAGAAAAATATGACTACCCTAAATATTATACTTTAAAAAATTAAAAATATTATATTTTTAGTTCAAATAGTTTGTTATGGAGAAATATTACTTGTTAAAAATATTATAAATTTTAAAAGATAATTTATTAACAAATATTTAAAAATTTAGAGAAATCATTTTTAATTTAAAATAAATAAATTTGAAGTCTATATAAAAGAATTCAACAATCATTAGTTTATATTGTCTTTGGTACTTAGTAGTTTGCTTCTTATAATTAACAAAAAATAAAATAAATAAATATTGATTTGAGTGATTCACTTTGGTGAAAAAATAAGACATTTATGTTGTTCATGTTTAAATCATCAAGCATAATGCCATGACAAATATTATTATTTAGGTATTATTAATAATAAGTAGTCAACATTGATAACTTTGAAATTATAACTGATCATAGTAGAGTATTAAAATACTTAATCTTTTAATATCTTGATATGTTTAAAATTATTTGATGACACTCGAACTATTATATATAATCTAAAAATTGATAGGAACTAGTTAAATTCGTGTGTTAGGTGATGATGAAGTAAAGATGAATCACATGTAACATTTTCAAAAATTAATTTATTGTTTTCAATCCATAATAATAAAATTTAAAAGAAAATGTTATAAATCCTTCTTGATATAAAAAATATTCACACAATTATAATAAAAAACATTTATATATATATAAACTATGAAAATATCATATCTTTATTCTAAAAATATTATAATATGTTCAATTTTTTTAATAAAATAACTTTAATTATATCAAAAACAATAATTAAATTCAATATACTAATAATTATTATTTTTTAAAAATACATCCAGATTGTTGGATAATTTTTTGAATAGAAATTTTGAATTTTTGGTTGTGCTCCCTCAAGACGATTTCGTAGCAGTGTGTCTGTACGACAAGAAATTGCTTTATGGGTGAGTAGTGTCCTGCGAAAATTTCTCATGACGGTCAATGACAGGAAAATAAATGAAATTTAGTGCCCATCTTTTTCTAAGAACAGAAATTCATTACTCTTGCGTTTTCTCTGCATCGTTTGTTGGTTAAAAAGTCTTGAAAAAACTACATTGCTACAAAAGTTGTAATCGGCAATGAACAAACGATATGAACGATCTCGATGTTTTAAGCCGCGTGTAATGAGAAAATGGTTACTTGTCCTTCGCTTGTCTCATATAGTCACGCTTTAAATTATCATCTGTTAAAAATGTTCTTAGACAATCAGAGATATTGAAAGGGTTTACATTTGTGTTAAAAAAAAAAAAAGGGCAAGATAATAAAGGATAACCATGAGGAACAACAATAAGTGGGGATTTCGAAAAGGTCTACATTCTTATATACAAAGAAAGATTAAACATTAAGCATAACAAGACAACAAAAGATAATCACGAGGAACAACGACAAATGTAGATTTTGATTGGCCCATATCCTTGTACAAAAAGAAATATTAAGCTTTAACCAAAGCTAGAAGGCACATTTTTCCTCCCTACCAAGTCTTTTTTCATACAAAAACAATATGCTGGAGTTGAAAACCTTGTGGTGGAAGATCAAAATACAATGTGATTGATCATTTTTGTAGGTATTATTATTTCAACAGTGTATGGAAAAATCCCTTCAAGGGAAGTTGGAGCATGCTTGAAAACTCCTCAATGTAGACCTAAATGATACTTGTTATATATATACTTGTTATTATATATATATATATATATGTGCGGATGACCCCCTGACGAGGGGTTCAGGAGCCATGTGCCCCAATAGGGGTTTGGGGGAAATACCCTCGAAAAGACACATTTTATGTATATTTTATTATTATAAATTTGGACTATTCATCATTAGGTTTCATATCTAATGGTAGATATTTTGTTGGCTTGACTTTCCATATAAGGAAACCCTGTTTTATGAGGATATTGTATTACGACTATGCATTGTGATGTATTCTGAGATTCTACTAGTTGTTGTGTTGCCTCTAGATCTCTGGTTGGCGATACTCCTGTGAAAAACTTGCTTTGCAAGTATATTGTAATATTTGATATTTCTAAATAATATATTGGGAAAATTTTGGAGTGTGGGGTTTTTCTCCAGAAAGGGATTTCCCCACATAGATCACTATGTTATGGTACGCATGATATTTATGTTTTTTTTGTTGTTGAAGTTTATGTAACTATTGTAAAGACCTATAAAGTTTTGCATTATCCTCCTGTCAAGATTACTATAGGAAGTTGTTTCACTACCTTAGCTTCCTTACATATCCAAACCCTCAATACTTGAACCTATAACCTATGAATTCCTCTCTTCTAATCTTATATATATCCTCTCTATCATAAGAATCATGAATCACCAAAATACCCTGTAGGTTGGTAGAATCTTCTACTGTGATACCATTGTAATAACCTTAATGATTATTTTAAGCCCAATAACTTAGATTTTAATTATATTTTAATTAGTCTTATAAAAACCTAAAAGAATTCCTTTACAAACCCTAAAGATCTAACCTCAACTTGATAAAAATATCGATTCACCGTGGGTTTATAAAGATATTAATAACTTTTATTTCACAAGATATAGAGATATTTATAGATATTTCAAACTAATAATGGATTCTAAAATGGAATTCCAATACATGACAATGATAATAGAAAAGTGCAATATAAAGGATACAATGGAAGAAAATAACATTAAAACTACCTTTTTCAGTTTCTTACAACATTTTGCTTAATATATTAATGTGATATAAATCAAATTTGAAACCATATGCAGTCTTCTCTTGGCCACTAAGTGAAGTCATATTGTGAAGTCATAAGGAATTTTATCTTTTGGTTCTCTATAAATTTGGCAGTTTTCAGCCCTAGATCCAAAACATGCTCTAAGTAATGTTTGCTACGGTTTTGGATAAAAAATGGTCAAATGAATCTCCATCCACTTGTCCAACCAAAATTAGTGTGAAGATCCATGGTTCTCACCCAAAACGATGATTGATAAATTATAAAGATCCAAGAGCCTTTGGCTCCAACTATTGCATTAAATGCAACATAGTCATTTACAATCATATATGGTGTAAGTATAATTAAATCCACCTTATAAAATATTAAAAAATGTTCACTTAGGCAATAGATTTGTGGCATCAAAATGAGTCATTCATGACAACCAAGTCATGTAGAGAGGTAGGTGAGAAGAATGAGACAAAAAGGTAGGAAATTCAAAGTTCAAGGGTAGAGGATACAACATGACATATGCCACAAGTCAAGATTTTGAGAATTAGGGAAAGGCATGCCAATGAGGAAAAGTATGAAATTCCAATAAGGGAAAGGGAAGGAGCGAGGTTTGATAAAAAGGTATGAAAAGATGGCCAAGTTTGAAACCCCAAAAAACTGCTCACACACAAAGACTTGAACTCAAAATTGTTTATACTTAGAGAAATTAAGACCAATGGGATTGGGATTGATAATGATTAACTCATCAGAAAGAAAGGAAGTGACCTTCAAGTCTACCACATGAGTTTATTAAAGAGGGGACATTACACATTTACAATAGTTACTTCACGTGTATATGTTATAGGGGTGTCATGGTTCTCAACTCTACACTATCCATTTTTCATCATTTTTTTCTAACTTTCATCAACATATGTTGTGAGGGCCTAGTAGTTTCAATCTTTGCACTAGTAATATGCACCATGGTATCTTTCTCTAGTTTTAATTTGTGCTATAAATTTTACCCTATACACTAGAATTGACTTACATACATGCATGCAGAATGAATGACTTATGTGTAGGAGCAAAAGATGTGACATGATTTGCACCATTATGTCAAGACAATGTAATGTCTTTCAAACTCTAATACTATAACATTCTCCATCCTACTATATTTTTACTACATGTTTACTTTAGAGTGCATAGTTCATGTAGCTGCAAACATACACTAATATGAGAGCAAAATTTAAGAGATAAAAATGCATAACCTACACTTTTAGATGTTCGTCTTACACCACTCCACACACATATTTTATATTTATTCATAACTATTGTACTTAATTTTACCTATTTAACACTTGAATTGACTCTCAACAACATGCATCAACCAATACACTGATCTTACCCATTTGACTTGCATAAATTTACTGTACCTAACATCCATCAATCATTTTTGTTGGAAAACCCCATGAGAAATTGTAGAAGCATATAAGTAAATGCCAAAGTTGTGGGCCATTCCATCTTTGACATATAACCATTAAACGTCATCTCCATTTATTCAAGACTTACAAAAGTTGGTCAATATTGTCCAATAATAATGTGAAACTGAGATTTCCCGCCATTTTTGTTGGCCATATTCAAAGCATCCTCACGAATATACGACCGACAATAACTCAAGGTTTAGAGAAATTTTAGTCCCGAATAATCTTTTGACGGATTAAAGTAAAATTATTCTTAATTGTCGGGCTCTCTCATTATTTAACGCTTCAAAAATATGATATTTGGATAGAATGTAATTGCACGGAAAGCATTTGGATCTTAAATCTCTGGTAAGTTTGATAACAGCAGGTTGAAGACAGTGCGTTACTATGTAGTAGTCAACTAAGTTGTGTGGTCAACATATCATTTATTTTTGTGGAACCCTGACCCATTTACACCTCAAGGAAATTGATGAATTTATGCCCTTCGAGGCAATAAAACGAGAGATGAAGGTGTTCCTTTTCATGTCTGATCTTGAGTTTTGAGCCTCAAGTCTCAAGTATTGTTTGAGTAGTAACAAATACCATGCACGCTTGGACTGTGTCTTTGCGTTTTTAGATAGTGATAGAGTCTTGTATGTTCAGGAGCCTTTTGGATTCAAACATGGAAGGGGGTCTTTGGGTGTTTGTCCTGGTTTTTCTTATTCATGTGGGTTCATCTCAATCTTCACATTCTTTCAATGCCAAGCTGCTACTATCCCTGAAATCTGCCATTGTTGATCCAGCTGGGTTTCTGGATGGCTGGAGAGAGGCAAATTCTAGCCACTATTGTTCCTGGGCTGGGGTTCGATGTGATGCTTTTGGTCGTATCATAAGCCTGGATATCTCAAACATGAATCTGTCTGGCCGAATTGCGCCCCAAATAGGTCACTTTAATGGTCTCATCAATTTCACCGTTGCAGCCAATAGCTTCACTGGCCCATTCCCTTCAACGATCACCAATGCCGTAGGTCTAAAATCCTTCAACATCTCCATTAATATGTTTGTTGGGAATTTTCCCTCCAATTTCTCCAGATTAAAGGCCTTGAAGATTCTGGACGCTTACAACAACAACTTAACAGGACCATTGCCTTTGGAGGTATGCAAGATTTCTAATCTGAGATATCTCGACCTGGGAGGGAACTATTTCTCTGGAAGTATTCCTCCCCAGTATGGTATGTGGGAACACCTGGAGTACCTTTCAGTTATTGGAAATGAGCTCCAAGGGAAAATACCCCCAGAACTCGCAAATCTCAGTAAGCTTCGTGTGCTGTTTGTAGGCCAGAACAATGGCTATGATGGCGGAATCACTCCCGAGATGGGGAAGTTAAGTAATCTTCTTCGTCTGGATATGTCATATTGTGGGTTGTCTGGTCCCGTTCCCCCCGAGCTTGGGAATCTAAAGCATCTCGATACATTGTTCCTGTATAGAAACAAATTATCTGGGCCTATTCCTCCAGAGTTGGGGAACCTCCTGAGCTTGAAAACTATGGATCTTTCACAGGACGAGTTCACAGGAGAAATCCCAAAAGAGTTGTCAAAGCTCAAGGAGTTAAAATTTCTGAGTCTATTTGAGAACATGCTTCATGGTGCCATTCCCTCCTTTATAGGGGACTTGCCCAAACTCGAACAGTTGTACCTGCATAATAATAATTTCACTGGCAGGATTCCGCCGCAGCTCGGAAGGAATGGTAAATTCCTGGGGATAGATCTTTCCTTTAACGAGCTTACTGGTTTAATTCCGCCGGATCTATGCCTTGGTGGGCGGTTGAACTATCTGAGGCTTGATTACAACTTCTTGTTTGGTCCCATTCCCGGAGCGCTGGGCAGCTGTACGTCTCTTATTACAGTAATCATGCGTGAGAATTACCTCAATGAGTCCATTCCTAAAGGCTTACTAAACCTTCCCAAATTGAAGAAGATTGATCTTCGGGCTAACCATCTGAGTGGCAGGATAATCATCTGAGTTGACACTGAATGGCCCGTGGTGAAGGAGTTCAACCTATAGCTGTCCTACTGTTTACTGTAGAGGATAACTCCACTTTTGATGATTGTATAGTCTTATTCTAAGTTGGTTGCATGCAGCCCCTCTGTCTACAGTGGCTGTTCCTCTGAGAACGTTGTTTTAATATCTTTGTTATTCCTATTTATAGGTAATTCAATATAACAACAATTATTGCGTAGATTTATAACAGTTTATCGGTTCTCTCTATCAATTTTCCAAACATAATAATTGATGTGGCTTATAATGATTGCTTGTTTAGGCGATTCTCAAAGTTCCTCGCTATAAATTAAACCATATACAATATAGATTATGCGCGGTTCTTACTTTCTTCGGATGATACATTATTGTACTGGCTTATTGAGCTGATAGTAATCAAATCACAATATTACAAAGTGATGAATGCTAATGGAGCTATCAATATCTATAAATCCCAACAAGGATCACTTAAACTAGGTTGAACTGATCCAAGTTGACCAATGAGGATACTATTGGAATTATTAATATCAAAACCTTATTGGGAAACCATAATGGTTGAGTCAAGGCGATGTTGTCACTATTGGGTATTATGATAATTGACTTGAAATTATTGTGTTTATGAGTGATAGTATAGTGATCTCATCCCTCTAGTCGTAGTTGAATAATTTGGAATGATACCTCTAATCAATTATGCATTTTATCTTAAAAGATCAACATATTTGTAGACTTCGCGGCAACAAACTAGAACCATACAAATATTTTGTAATTATTTTCATAAGTATTATGAGATTCATGGTAGTTTCCATGGAGAAAATCATGGCTTTCAATGGTATCTTGTTCATTAGGAAGATCAAATTTGTGTATCTTTATTTGTTAAAGAGATGGCATAAAATAGAGTCTAGATTTTTAAGAGTTATCAAAACAATTCTTTGTCTCAATATTCACCTTGAAATTCCTTTTATCAACTTCAATTTCTAAGGCACAAGTGAATTCATTATGATTTATGATTTATATTCCTTTTATTAAATAAATTTTAATAGAAAATATATTTTTCTTGTGCAATTCTATTAGCTTGATTTAATTACTAGTGGAAAATAATTATAAATTATAATTTTTAATTAATATGTAGTTTCTACTATTTGTAAAGAAAAATATTATTAGTATTTTTTAGAGGATTAAATAATTGTACGATGACCACACTAGTGTACCCTATTTTTGACCCAAGTGGGAGACTCAAATATTAATTTTTAATATTTTTTTACTTTTTGTCACTTAATAGAAAATCATTAAGAATCTGAAGATGATTTCAATTAGCAATTTTATGGCTTTTGTACATAGAGTTTAAATAAATATATTTTTTAAAAAAATTAAAAAATTATGTCATATTTAAACATTTTTTAGTAACTTTTTTTATGCATTTTAGTATGTTTTATGAGTAATATTATCCATCTAGAATAGTTTTTTTTACAGATAAGATAAATTCATAAATTCTTAAATATGGATCATTAACACTCATATCCAGGACATGCACTTTTTTGTAATTTCTATTTGCATATTTATATATTATTATTTTATAAATTGGTTTAGTTATAATTTAGAGTTATACTAACACTTGCACCTAAAGGAGGTTCAAGGATTATGTCGATAGAAAACTATATGTATGTTAATATGTTAGAGTGCAAGCTTGTGCATGGGTGCATATGGATGCCATGTGTTGTAAATTCTAGTTGTATTCTTAATGATTTTCTATTAAGTGACAAAAAGTAAAAAACATGAACAAATGCAAATGAATAAATAGTTTCCATCAAATGGACAAAAAACCTTGCAAATGGAAATAGAATGTTCCCATATAGTTGGAAAATAAATATTTATCGAGCTTTTATGCGATAAGTGAGATTTTGGAGGCTTTTACCATTAAATGACAATTGGTTTACCATTAAACAATTGCTATAAAAAAATCCAATGCCCCAATAGTGGTTTGCAGGTATGGGACTTGTTTTAGGCTTAAATCTCACACTATATGTATCCTATTGGCCAATTATATACTAGCACTTGCACCTAAAGGAGTTTCAAGTATTATGCCAATAGAAAACTATATGTATGTTATTATGTTAGAAAGTATCTGTTTGTGCATGGGTGTGTATGGATGATATGTGTTGCAAATTCTAGTTGTATTTGGTTGCATTAAATAATTAATAACAAGGGCTAAATAATGAAATGAAATAAACTTAGAAAATCTAGATTTTTTCCTTAAATAAATTAAGTATTATTTAATTATGAAATATTTGTGCATATAATTTAAAACATAAAGCAATGCAAATGAAAAAAAAAGGAGTTGTCATCACATTGATTAAAAAACATTGCAAATAGAAATAGAACGTTGCCATCTAGTTGGAAAATCAATTTTTATTTAGATTTTATGTGATAAGTGAGATTTTGGAGGCTTTCACCTAATATTTTGGAAGTATTTTCCATTAAATGGAAACTGGTTTATCATTAAGCAATAGCTAAACTTTTTTTTTGATGACTCAACAGTGGTTCGCATGTGTGAGACTTGTTTTAGGCTCAAATCTCACACTATATGTAACCTATCGGCTAACTAAATTATCTAGCATAAAAAAAATATTTTCAAAAGAAATTTTTGAAACAAGGACATCAATATAGAGGGAAATTGTACCTTTTAGATTTTTTTTTATTTTTATTTTTGATATGCGTCATATGAAGACCTTTTATGCTTGGTAAGAACCCATGTTCACTAGAAAATATAAAATAAATTTAACTAGCATTTTTGTGTATTAACACACAACAATGAGCCGTTAGGTGGGGATGAACATCGCAGGTGGGAGACATGCAAACACTAAGGGTGGTAGACTTGAGTATCTCCTGAAGAAGACCCCTTTGGTTTGATGAATGCACCTGTAGCATTTATGAACCTGATGAATAGTTTATTTAGGGATTGTCTAGATAAATTTGTATTATTTCTTCTAGATGGCATGTTGATTTATTCTAGGAATGAGGAGGAACATTGTAGGCATTTAGAGATTTTCCTACAACGTTTAAGAGAACATAAGCTATATGGTAAACTATCTAAGTGCACATTCTTCCAATAGAGAGTACATTATCTAGGGCATGTAATCTTGGTGGATGGAATTTCAATAGATCTAGCTAAGAGCAAGGTGGTACTTGAATGGCCAGTACCCAAGAATGTGTCAGAGGTAAGAAATTTCATGGGTCTAGCTGGGTATTATAGGAAGTTTGTTGCAAATTTCTCCAAGATCACTTTTCCAAATACTTATTTATAGAAGAAAGGGAAGAGATTTGAATGGATTGAGAAGTGCCAAGAAGGCTTTGACCTACTCAAAGAGAAGTTAACTTCTACACCGATTTTGAAAGTACCAATTCATGAGGGTAACTTTACTGTTATCATAGATGCATTTGGGGAAGGTTTAGGAGGTGTATTAATGCGAGATGGGAAAGTAATTGCTTATGAGTCTAGGAAGTTGAAACCTTATGAGTTGAGTTGTGTATCACATTATTTGGAATTAGTAGTTGTGTTTCATTCATTGCAAATGTGGAGGCATTACTTGTTAGGGAAACCCTTTGAGATGAAAACTGACCATAATGGGTTAAATTACCTTTTCACTCAACCTAATCTGAATGTTAGACAAAGAAGATGGTTGGAGTTAAGAGTTGATTATGATTTCAATATCAGTTATATAAAGGGGAAGGAAAATTAAGTTGTTGACACCTTGAGTCGAAGATGACATATTGCTTCAATAGTAACAATTCAAAATGACTTTAAAGGACAAGTGTTGCAAAATTGCAAAGAGGATGAGTACTAATTGCAATTCAAGCAATCACTCACTAGAAATCCACAAGATTCTAGGTATGAAGGTTTCCTTTTTGAACCTAATGGATTACTTAGATATAAGGGTAGAATGTATGTAGTTGACGTAGAAGAGTTAAGAAATCTTATATGGAAGGAAGTACATGAAGCACCATACTCTAGACACCCTGGAGTGATGAAAATGATGACAGAGGTGAAGCCATTATATTTTTGGAAAGGGATGAAAGGGGATTCTACTAGATTTGTGGCTAGGTGTCTTGAGTGTCAAAGAGTGAAAGTAGAGCATCATCATCCTGTAGGCTTGTTATATCCCCATGATATACCAGAGAGCAAGTGGCAAGTCATAAGTATGGAATTTTTGCAAGGATTTCCTATGTCAAGAAATAAGCATAATGTCATTCTTGTGGTTGTAGATAAGCTTACCAAAGTAGCACATTTTATGCCTGGGAATCTAAATAATGGAGAATCTATCATAGAAAGGAAATTTGTGCAAGAAGTGTTTAGGTTGCATGGAATTCCTAAGAAGATTATCTCAGATAGGGATGCATGAGTCACTTCTAGGTTTTGGCAAACCTTGTTTTCTGCACTAGTGACTCAATTGAATATTAGCTCAGCATATCATCTGAAAATGGATGGGAAAATTGAAAGGGTGAATCAAGTATTGGAAGACCTAATTAGAATGTATTGCATGGATCAATAGTACAAGTGGGAAGATTACTTACCCTTAGTAGAATTTTCTTACAAGAATTCTTATCATTTCGCGATAAAGATGACTCCTTTCAAAGCATTGTATGGTCAAAAGTGTCGAACTCCTATAAGTTGGGATAAACTTGAGGACAGAGTGAGTCTTGGGAAAAAAATGTTAGCAAAAATGGAGGAGCAAGTTAAGATTATTAAGAAAAGGTTGGTTGAGGCTAACGACCAACATAAAAGTTATGTTGATGCTAATAGAGTGCCCAAAAATTTTTCCATAGGTGATAAAGTGTTGTTGAGAGTAAAACCTCACAAGAGCTCCATTAAATTTAGAAAGTCTTCTAAGTTAGCCCCGTGTTATGTAGGACCTTTTGAGATTCTAGAGGAGGTGAATCTAGTAGCTTATCGAATTGTGTTGCCACCAGCTCTTACCAAAATGCATAAAATCTTCCATGTGTCCTACCTCAAAAAGTATATACGAGGTGATAATCATGTGACTGATTGGACTCCTTTACAGGTACAAGATCTCGGAGTGGTAACTCTCAAGCCCATCAAGGTGCTCATAATATGTAAGCTTCACTTGCCTAATAGGGAAGTCTTGCAATGCAAAGTCAGTGGGACCAATATGCAGAAGACTCAACCACTTGGGAGGACTATGCTAAGATTCAACAAAATTTTCCTCATGTTCTTGATGCTTTTGAGAATGCTTAAAACAATATTTTGTTTGGTTGCTTTGTGTTTTATGTTGCTACATAAATTCATCGAGGAGGATGATTCACAAGGGGGGATGTATGTTACACCCCAATTCTGTAATTACTATTTAATATTACTATGTAGGGTAAATATGAATGTAATGTGAATTCTGGAGATGGATAAATTGTGCTTGCACTTTGTTATCAATGCCTTATGAATGTATGTTATCTCATTTGATGTTGTGAAAAGTACTACATATATGTGAATGATTGGTTATTGAATTGGTATTCTAACTTTGAAGATGTATTACATATACTGCATATTTTGTGAACAATTGACTGCCATGTGCATGTGTTAGTGGTTGCAGGTATATGTTCAATTCCTCTAGGTGGAGGGGAAGTATCACTCAGGAGAAGAACTTGGTCAGGTAACCAATAACATAAACTATGTGAGCTTACACACACCACAGTAGAATAATTGAGTTAAGTCATCCTTAGTTGATGTGCTTGCATAAGTAAGAGTCTTGTTTACTATTGAAATGCATTATTTGGTGATGTTTATCTATTTGATCTTATGAGTTCTTTCTTGTATTACTACGTTTGTATTGATGAGTAAGATGTGCGTGGGGTATGTGTATATATATACACATGCATGTCAATTGGATCTAACAACATGTATATGTATATGTATAGATATACAACACATAGGTGCTTATCAATGCAATAGTAATTTTGTATGGCTATTATGTGAATATAATGTATATATATATGTATGCATAGTATATACATATATCCATATTTATATATGTATCGATACATGTGTATGATGGAAAATGGACATTCCCATACAAATGTATCAATATATGTATACATATGTATACATGTACATAGAGGCATATATATATGTATATATATATATATATATATATATATATATATATATATATATATATATATGTATACAATTGATATATATATTGATTATTACTATGTGATTACTGTCATGCTTATACTTATTTGTATATCGAATGTATCCATACATAGAACTTGGAATATGATATATATATAAATATATATTAACATATATATACAATCGATATATATTGATAATACTATGTGATTACTATCTTGCTTATACTTATTTGTATATCGAATGTATACATACATAGTTGGCATATGATATATATAAATATATATTAACATATATATATATACATATACATATATATATATATATACGTTGATATTTATATATATATATATGTATATGTGATATTATATATATATATATATATATATAAATATATATTTAAATATTATCACTTGCATGAAAATTGACTATCATTAACAATGGTAGAGGCCAATTATTTAACTTAAATCAAATGCCGAGTATTACTCATGTTGCCACGCATTCTAGAACAAGAATACTGCAAAGTAATTTGCAGCATTAAGTTGATACATGGAGGAGACTTAGTCGACATCTTAGTTGGCAATAACTTTGACTTAGTAAACTCTTTAAATGCCTTGTCATTTAGTAGTTATCAATATCAAATTAAGAGCATGTACAACAAGTCATGGACCTTGTCAATTTGATAAATGAAGAGAGTCGACTCATATGAGACTAAGTCGATTTGTTCTATGTGTTGCATATTTGATATTGATTGATTCAAATATTGTGTTAACCACCAACTATTGGAAAGAGAGCTATTTATCTTGGCACCAACTTATGAATCCTATTCACTATAGATGTTCATTGTGTGAGAAATTCAAATTAGACCTTATCATCATGTATTGTTTTGAAATAGTCTTTCACTGCTATCACCAAAGGAGGTCGATCTGTAGTATTGTTTGGCTGATTATGTTCTTCTTTGTGCTTCACCTTTTAGCTATGTGGAGTGAGTGGTTTTGCATGTTGTTTGTTGTCAACACCCATGCCTATTTTATAGGATGGAGTGTCTTTTATGTTGTATAAATAGGAGTACAAACTCACTTGTTTGGGACACATCCCATATAATTTATGTACAATATTTTATACATTTTTCTTTGCAATTCATAGATGCAATATTCTATTTATTTGAGAGAACGCTGAGAGTATTTTTGAGGGCATTAGTTTCTTGAGTGAAGTACATCATCAACTTGAGACAAGAGAGTTATTGTGGCATAGCTGAAGGAGTCTACTTTGATCTAGTTGTTGTTGTGGGGAAACTAATTATAGTCAATCAATTGGATAAGCGAAAACAGGCATGAGTATATTTCTTCTTTTATTGTTTAGTTTTGAAAGATTATTTTCCATGATTGCTTTGAATTGTCTATTATGAGTACTTACATTTAGGGAAAAATAGTAATACTTTGAAAAGGAATTAGAAGCTATTGTGATGTTTTTATGATGTACTTGTATGTACTCCATAATAGGATATTTGTGTTTATCATAAGTATTACATACTCGATATGATTAAATATGAGTATCATAAGTGCTACTCATAGCGAAGTTATTGATTTAATTAGGATAGTGTATAGGAGCAAATTTTCACCCCTTGTGTAAATTCCCCTTTTGCATACCCTCGCCTTAGAAAATCAAACCCGAAGGCCATATTCCACATCACCCACTTGCCTTCCATCCACCTAGCGTGTGTTTTGTGTGTCGGTGGGGGAATTTTCATCAAGGACGGGAGCACGACACATGGACATTTGTGTGGCTCGCTACCATCCCTAACATATTCCTGCCTTTGGAGTTTGTAGGGACGTTACACTCCTCATCGGGGTCAAATTGTAACACCTCTATGTGACCAACCGACCCGAAAATGGCTCCTTCTCTCTCTTTTTTTCCTCGAAAGGCATTCATTTCACATGCACTTCATTTCTTTAGCACTTCTTGATCTTCAACATTCTCTTGAACATTTTATTCATGATTCCAACAATCTACACAACTCCATTGAGCATTGCAGCAACTTGTTACTCCATTCACTCCATCTTTGTACGTATGGTGCTACCATAGAATTTGCAAGCTTGGAGTCTTTTGAGACCTCCCTTCATCATGGTTGTGGCTATGGTGACTTTGCCAAGTTCAATGCTTGCATTCTCCCTTCATTGGCCTTGAGAGCCTTTGGTTGGAGGTGATAACACTTCATTTTTCCTTTTGTATTTTGATAGAGTAGCATAGCATTCTTTTGTAGTGTTTAGCAATCTCTCTTTCTTCTTTCCTTTATCTTACTTTCTACTTTGTGGCTTTTCTAGCTATCTGTGGAGGTGGAAACACAAATGCAGGGGTTTGACTAAGGCAAACCCCTTTACAACCCAACATTTTCCCCCTTGCTTGTGTGTAGGTGAACGTGTGTGTGAAGCTCGCTAGAAAACTAGCGCTTTAGTTAGTTGATATTTGTTACCCTTGTCTTTATCTAATTATTTTATCATTTCCGCACTTACTTATTAGGTATGTGTAGGATCATGATGGGCTAAAAAGTGACGATATGTAAGTGATATGATGGTCCATGTGGCTGACGACTTTTTTTTTACCCAAAATTGATGAAACATAAAGGGTTTTTAAAGGAGATTCTCAACTTTCCACCAATATAAATTATACTTTACTTTGAATTTAATAAATAATTATTATTCATTTTCTATTTGAATTATGACTAAAGTCTTGATTGATAGGCTAATTGAAAAACATCTATAGCTTTCAAATGGTATCATATTTTTTGAATCTGAAACTTGTCACATTCTACTCTTTACATACTATAGGATTAAAAAAAAAGAGTTGAATTTCATGAAGTTTTTACCAAGTTAAGGTGGTTAGACATACAAGTTTTTATATTTTTTAAAATTTGTAATAAAAATTCATAATTAATTATTTACTTGGAAAAAAATTACAAAAAAATATGCATCACATTGGGACATGAGTCCTCTACTTATATCAAAAATCTTATAAAAAATATTATCATTTTATTGTGGTTAGGGTGGTTAGATAGACACTTATTTCTTATTTTTCTCTAAAATTTAAGTACTATTGCATTGAAATTTCAAATTTTCACCAAATAAATGTTTTTTTTAAAATAAACCTAATAGTTTAGAAACTACATTTAATTTGCTACAAATTCTATTATTACATATTTTTGAAATAATATAGATAACTTATTCAAATTTTTACGTCAAGTTTCCTAACTTTGATATTTCTAAATTTTTTGCCACTTATGGGCCTGGTTTTTCCATGATGATCCTACACATACCCTATCATACTTTATCATTTTATTCATTTCATTAAAGTCAGTCATCTAGGTAGTTTAGTAGGTTTTTGGTATTTCTTACTGCATTTTATGAATTCTGAGAGTATGGACGCTAGCATGCCAAAGAGACACTAGTGCACCGAGTTGTTGTCCCAAACCCGCACTACTGTCCTCAGATAGAGAGCTATCTAAGGTGCAATTTAAACTCTAGAAACCAGCATATCTAGCCCCATTTAAACTTATGATCTATAGAGTGACAGAAGCACTTGAGAGTGCTCCCCATTCTCGATTCTCATCCCAAAACATTTGTTAGCTTGAGGTAAGTTAGGGAAGCCCTCCACTCTCAGCTCTCCATGACCTAGAGCCTTGGTGTGGTTGGTCCTCCTCTCTTACAGATAGCTTGTGTTTACTCCTAGGATTGCTTATCCAATATGGGAGGGAGCTTGTGTATTTACTTGTTAAGTAGATTTATTCCAACTTTGTAGAAATGGTGATAGGTTATCTCTAATGTGATAGATTATCCATTGAAGGAATAACCTATGCATAGTTTATGATGGCCTTAAGTCAAATTGGCCCTGAATAGTGTATGTGATAGAATGACCTTCATTCAGAATTTTGAATGAGAACACTTTGGCCAAAGTAGTATGACTACCTCTAGCTCCACTGTCAGTTCACCATGATCTAGTATCACATGCTAGTTCCAAATTGTGGGTTTTCAAGTTCTAGTTATGTAGGACACAACACTATGCTTAGTTGGTTGTCATTATCTGGTTACTCTACCGATATCTTCATCAAAGGGAAGGTCCATATATCGAATGATAGATGTGCGGGGGACCGCATATGATTCTATGGTTGGCGGAAAAGCACTTGAGTGATGCTTACCCACAAAAGGTGACAAAAGAACCAAGATTTGAAAGAAAGGATCCTAGACTGTCTATAAGCTACTTGTTCTCAAGCTCGTTTGAGCTATGTATGTAATTGTATGAATTCTTGTATTGTTGTAACTTGTGAAATTATTTTAATTAAATGGAATCCTTATTGTATATTGATGGCATCTTTGTTCATATATTCTCAATAAAGAAAAGAAATTTTTTATTGTGCAATGGCTTGTTACATAGTTTATTTACTCGCACAGTGAAAACTTAGGAAATTTTTACTTCAATAAAGGGTTGGCACATTACAACACTCCTTTTTGGATTAGTCTTTGATGTTGTGGTGCTGAAGATAAGTTTCTAGATGTCAGTTGAGCTTGAATTCTAGATGGTATCATGTTTTGAGGTCCACGTGTTGCAAATTAGATGAAAAATTCAAGTATTTTTGTTTAGGTCCTGTAGTGTGCTGACATAACACTTTTGATGACTATGTGAAGGCTTAATATGTGTTAAGCCTTTATGTGGTATCTATTTTAGGTCCATTCTAACCTATCTTAAGAAGTTCTAAATTTTGAATTGTCGCGTGAAGTATGGAGAATTTTTTTTGGGCTGACAAGTTGAATTTTGTGTGTTACATCCAATTAGGTCGGCTTAATTGATGTTATGCTTGATGTGGATATATATGTTGGATTTTTTTTTTATGTTTTGGAGATAGAGATTGTAGTAGAGATATGATGAACATTTTTTTGATTTGAACTTCATCAAAGTAGTCTGAATTGAGTTGTAAGGTGTGTGAACATAGAGCAAAGTAGAGAATTGATCTAGATCAGTGTGAAGATTGGTATTGTGCTTCATTGGAACTATATTCTTGCATATTATAGATGCATCTGTAATAGTTCAAAATAGGAAGTGTGCTACCTTCTTTCTTCTATCTTTTTCTTTGTGGGCAGTGATTCCACTTGGATAGTGAGTCCACCTACAGTGAGCACTTCTATAATATACTATAACTGGTTATAATATACTGTGAGCTAACCCTCAGTGTGGTTTTTCCCATTTTGGGTTTTCCACATAAAAATCTTGGTGTTCATGTGTTATGTGATAATGTAGACGTTCCATTCTTTCTTTCCTAATAACAATTGAATATTCTTTGGTAATTGGATGGCTAATGTTTGAATGGATTAATATAATACTGATTCACCCCCCCTCTTAGTATTCCAAGTGTTCAAAACCTATGGCTATCCTAATAAACCTATGTCCTAAAAACCTTATAAATCACTCACACAAGTCATTTATTATTTTTAATAAATCAAAAAGTACCCCCAACTCATGTATGCACATAAACCCTTCTATTTTTACATAAATAAAGTAAAAATGATATTTTCTACCATGCTAAAGTTCACCAAACTAAATTAAAATGACACACTTGATATTTCAAGCTCATTTTTATCATTCTCTTAGGCCTTAATGTATTTACAACTCATAGAAAACATTAATTCATGATAAAAACTAATTAAAAGAACACATGAAAATATGCACTTGTTTTTCATAGATAGGGAACTTAAATCATGGATGATTCAAATCAAGGGGAAAATGGTTAAATAAATATCATGTCTTATTACCCCACATGGATCACAATGAGTTGCAAAACTAGTTGTGATCTCAATTAACACATCAATCGTAGTTGCATGATATGATTAGATTAAGCACAACATATAACAACCAATGTGAATACAAATCAAACAAGGAATATCCCTCTTCTAATCAAATCATATACACCCAACAATATTCTTTGAATTTAGAATTATAAGGTTAACAAAAGATGCACAACTATACTAAATATAATCAAATCATTGAATAAATATATTATCTTATTACCCCAAATAGATCACAATGAGTTTCAAAACTAGGTAAAACTAGAAAAAAATGGATAAAGGGATAAAAATAGAAGTCCAAAGAGGGTTGAGTTATGGTATTTTTAGGTCCAAAGGGATGTCCATATTTGAGAGGTAAAATGATTACAAGGGATGATTTGGTAGTAAAGGAAGAACACAAATAGTAAAGAAGCCATTGGGGATGAATGGAGGATGGCTAAAAAGGTTGAGGAGCAAGTTTCAAGCAAAAAATAGATGGTAAAGAGGCTATATAAAGGATGGTAAAGAGGCTATAGAACACATGGCTAAAATTTAATGCTTATATCAATTGGTTGGTAGAAATTATTGTAAAGAGGCTATAGAACATCACACAAGCACAAAGAAGTTGTAAAAATCTATCTAATGATGATTGATATAGTGTTGTAATGAGGAACCTCCTCTAAAACAAATGATGACTAGGATCAAGAAGACACGAATCTTCATGATTTCCCCCAATAACACTACTCAAATTAGATGGAAAACAAAGGAAAATATATAGGATTTGAAGATACAAATGACAAAGGTACCAATAGTCTGAAGAATTTTGATCAAGTGAAAATAGGTCACCTCCAAAAAAAGTAATCCAAGAGTGTACATATGTTAAATGCTCTATCTCATTGAAATGAATGGTTAACTAGCTACTACATTTGACTAGTACATGAGAACAAGAAATAGATACATAGATCAATTGAAAAACAAAACCAAGGAATCATTAGCACCAAAAATGAAAACCTCCCATAATGTAGAAAGGGAGGGCCAAGATTGGTCCACTAAAATTATGTGTGACTAAGAAGTGCATGTAGGATAACAAAGAACATCTGAACATGCAATTGAAAGTATCTACAAATAAAAAATGTGTAAAACAAGGCACACATGGATGAGGAAAAAGTCATCAGGATTTGATGTTTTCATGGAAGGAACACTCACTTGACAAAGGTGTGACAGAAAAACAAGGGCACTAAAACCAACCCATGGAACTTTATAACATAGTGTGGGTACAATAGGCACAACTAGATGTGAATTTAACACCCAAAAAAATATACATCAAAATGGAATTTTATCTCAATCCATCTACAAAAATTAAATTGTATAAAAAAGATGCTCAAAATACCCAAATAGGATAGAATTCTAGAAATACCTATAGAATAGCCTAAAACAAGTCATCCCATGGAAATAGAAATTTTTCATGAGCTAAAACATCCAAGTAATTCACTAGAATGTGAAAACACAAAAAACTAAATAAAATGTACCTAGAGAAAAATATGGAAAATTTGCATGGATAGTTGTGAAGAGCTCTGATACCATGTTAGAATTGTGAATAACACAATATGCAAGAAAAAACAACAAATAAAAACACTTTCCATGCAAGAGATTGAAAATAATGATTTTCTTAGATCCTCAGCAAGAAAGACTTACAAAATGAACCTCAAGAATCTTCATGGAGATCGAGTGATAATACAATGAGGGTGAGTGCTTTATAGGATTATCCCTAAATGATAAAGGGATTAGATCATGAAAAGTGACACCATCCTATGTGATGAGAAAAAACATGATCTAATAATAGATCACTCTAGTAAACAAAAAAAAAAACACTCCTAAGTTTAGCTTTAAGTGCATGAGAATAAACTAACCTAATAATCAACTAAAGATTAATTAATTATTATGTAATGCATGATTACTATAATATTTAATGTACTCACAATTATCTTGCTCACTTCTAACAAAACCTAATTTCATTACATATGAGTCAAACCTTTAATACCACATTCTTGGAGATTGTTTCAAACCATAAAGAGACTTCTTTAACTTGCATAGCATTTTTTATTTCTCTTTTACCTTTCAATTAAAGATTAATTAATTATTATCTAATGCATGATTGGTCTAATATTTAATGTAGTGGACATGAAGAATGTAGATCTTGGATGTGAAATGGTGCTTGTAAATGGATCCTCAATGCAACATTAGCTATATTAGCTCAACCGCATGCATGAATGCATTAAACCCTTGACATGATGATATGATATTGAATTGCTGCAGTAAACACTTGAAATCTACCTTGAAATGTCTTATGATTGCCTTTGAAATGCTCTAATTCTTGATCGGTTGAATACTTCATAAACTTTCTAGGTGAAACAATGTGAACTAACCCCTTATTTATACTAAATTAGTAGATTAACCCCCAAATTCAAAGAATTAAGGCTGACACCAGATCTGGAAAGAAAGATAATTAAATTCCCACCAGAATGAAATTCAAAAAGGGGGTTCTCATTAAGGGGGGACCCATTCGCCACCTTGGATGAATGGGTCCTGGCTCAGTTTTCCAAGACCTAACCCCAACAGATTGAAAGAGGGTTAAAAACCCATTTTGGACCATCTGAGAAAGGGGGGTCCTATTAAGGGAGGACCCATTCACCATCAAGGGTGAATGGGTCCTAGCTCAACTTACTAGGACCAATTTTTTCCCAATGAAATATTTGCTATTTAAATTATGATTATTGGGATGGATCTTCGAGAGGTGTCAAAATTAAGGCCTAAATTTGAATTAAAAGGGGGTTAATTACTCCAAATAACCATAATTAGTTAATACCACCTAGATAAGTGTGAAAGTGCTCTATAACACTTTACAACACTTAAAAAAGGTACACATTATGTACATTTTATTCAGAAAGGGGCCCATTAGGCTTAATTAAACAAACACATCCTATAAAAGTGTGAAAGTGTGTTACAAAACTTTACAACACCTTTGCGAAGGATCAATTAAGGCATGTTTTAGTCAAGTAAAGGTCCTAGAATAGTGTGAATTTGTACAACACATTACAACACCAATCCAAGACAACATTAGTTTATTTTTAATGTCAATTATCAAACCAAGTAAGGAAAAAGGCTACTTTTTTTGTTACTACATTTTTCCCCCACTTTAGTGAGAGGATGACCCCATGTCAAACTCACACTAAAGTAGGCATCCAAGACACTTAAGTATGCAACAGTAAAAAAGATACATGATCATACCCTATCAAAGTCCAAGAAAAATAAACAAAAATAAAGGATCAAGTACAACCATTTCAATGCAATGTGAGAGAAGGTTGTTTGTCCATAACATATGCTACTCACTCTGGGGTAGTGGAACCTCAATCTATCCACTAGGTGAGTTGTCGAAAAATATGTGTGTGCTTACTCTAGGGTAGTGGAACCTCAATCTGTCCACTAGGTGAGTTGTCCCAACAAGGTAAAAATGAGAGAATCATATTAGCCTCTCATACCATACTGAAGTTGTCCTCCTGACAACTTTGATAAGGCACCACAATGAAAATGATTTTGTAAATGCTTTATAATATCATGTAAAAAAATTGTTAAAGGGGATTTTTCTTTGTTCCTGTAACGATCTTCCTCTTCAGGGGGTGATCCCACAATAGTGGTTTACACTTTTTGGCCTAACTGGACACTGATATTTTTTTTTTTAACACAATCTCCACATTCGGGAACCTATAGCGATTGAACCATAAGGAATTTGAAGATGATGTAAACTAGAGTCTTGTCATATTTTGTTTGTAGATTCTAAAAATATTTTTTTCAATTTTTTTGGAATCAGATTGCACTTCTTTTTCCATCTCCCACAAAAATTGGTTTTTTTCAAAAAACAGCATTTTTAAAAGTGACACACACCGTATAACTCATAACTTTTTTCCTTGAAGGATAAAATTCCCCAATTCTTTCAAATTTAGATTTCTAACTCTGATATCTAGTGCTTCCAATTTTGGTTAGATAGTTTTTTTATTGAATATTTTTCTTTTAATCAAGTTTCTCAAGTCAATCAAAATGACACTGCATATAGCGAATCGTATAACGAAAGAACTTTTAATCGTATGTATCAAAATTTTTATTTTTTCGCTTGGATCAAGGACTCAACATCTGGTGCACTCATATTAAATTTTTTTATAATCTTCTATTTTTCCACTCGCAGAATAGAGAGTTTTGTTTTCAGTGAAAAACCTGTATTTAATAAAACTTAAAAAATAGATAGATAATATAATCAAAACATACTAAAATTATATTAGTTGGATAGCTCGTTTTGAGGGGAACCCAATACTAGTTGGGTTTTTGAGATCTTCTCCATTTTCATTCTGAAATTGAGCTTCGAAACGCAAAATTTTCAACAATTCTGGTGCCTTAGGAAGCAAGGGTGAAAAAAGAGGGGTTCGACCGAATATGTGTTCGGTCGAACATCTTGGAAAGGTTCGGTCGAACTAGGGTTCGACCGAACCATAGTTCGACCAAACCACCATAACATGCAATTAAAAAAACTTTATTAAATGGGTTCGACCGAACATTCCAAGAATGTTCGGTCGAACACCCTAATTTTAATATTAATATACATATGTTTTTAAATGAGAACTTAAATTTGATGGCCATATGACCGTATTTAAAGATTTTTGCTCTAAAATACAACCAAAATTTTAAGAAGATTGTAAAAGGAGATATTTTGGATAAACTGTGAAAATTTATATA
>VDFB02261883.1:0-22479 GCA_007258455.2 Sequoia sempervirens | reverse complement strand
TGCAGAGGTACATCTGTCATTTTATCCTTCATTTTATGTGTTCACTAGATCCATCGTGAAGCTGGGCTAAAGCCGGAAAGATCATCTGAAGATAGCAAATTCAAACACTGACATCTGATAGGCTTTATTCTTGGTCATCCCTAGTCTAAAGGGGCGCAATTTATGTAATTTGACTGCCATCTTTGACATTTGTTACCTTCAACATCTTTCACATCTGTCGTCGTTTGTTGGTGTTTTGTAAATATGATGGATTTGCTTGATGACTTGCTGGAAAGTTGACAAAAATCTGAAGAAGATGACTGGATTTGCAACCATTCACAACTGCATATGGACCTTCAAATTCAAGGGCACCCCTAGCTTGCAGGGGCATAATTAGCTCCAGAGTTGGTGATTTTATGATGATTTCACCTCTTTCGCGCTTCACAAACACTGTGTCACTTGCTCAATTGACCGTGTTGAAGCATCATTGCCATTGACGTGAGTATGTGACTTCATTTCATCATTTTATGAGTAAGGATACTGCAAAGTTGACTTGGACGTTGACTGCACAAGCACCTTCCATGCAGCAAGGCGAAGTGTTTGCAGACAAAATATTTTTTCCATTTTTCACCTTTTGAAAATCCCCTCCATCGCGAAGCATCTTTTTGAACATATTTCACCATAGAGTCTTCTATGATGAGTTTGATGCTTAGATTTTGACACTTGGTACTGGCCAACTGCCATTGATGACCTCATAGGTCCTAACTTTTCTTCTAAAAAAGTGAAAAGAACCCACCAGAGCTAAACTAGCTTTTTCTTGATTCTGACTTCACCAATGTGATTGTGAAGTGAAATAAGCCACTCAAAATTATTTTCAATCAATTCTGGCAAGATCCTATTTTTAAAAGTTTTTTCTAAAAATAGGGGCCCAAAAACCTAATTTTCAAAATTTTCAAAATTTTCCAGTATCTTCTAGACATTGAACCCACAAAAAGCCCATGTTTTGTTTGACCTAAAACTAACTTTTGATGATAATTTTACAAGATTTAGACCATTTTAATCAAACTGCCTTAATGAAGCAAAAAAATTGTTTTGGGTACAACACTACATACATGAATATATTGTTTGTTTTGGCCTATGGAAAACAAACTATATTACAATGGTTCACATAAAACTTTTTTCTACTAGCCACAAATTAAAATCAGTCTTGTTATAACAACAAACGAAAATAGGAAATAGATGTTTTTTTTCAGTTTCCTCCTACAGTTAGCAGGCACATCTCTATCTCCTTAATTAGATCTTGTAAAATGAAAACCTCATCTAACGTCACAGTGGTAAGACAATTGGAAGATAAGTCCATGTGTTGAGGTAACTAAAGCAACCAGGAGATAGTGGAAGAAAAACAAGATGCGTCCTCTAATAATTCTGAATATTAAGGTGAAGGCCAGCATTGAATGATTGAATCATATGCTAATTTGTGTGACCATGCAACTTGAAGATTCCTTGGTAGATGTGGTCATTGAAAGAATACCCCAAGTGCTGAAGTGGATGAATGCAAAGGAAGAAGTCCATGTGGCAATAATTGAAGAAAGATTTGTGTGACAGTAAGTCTGCATGCTATAAGATATATTTTCCAAGGCTTAAAATAAAAACACTTATTAGTAAAAATAATGAATAATTATTTTTCTTATTTTTTATCCCAAAACTATATTGAATATCACTAATATATATTTAATTATATGCAACATAGAATGGTAAAATGCTATGATAAGATATGGGAAATGGAATATGGGGATGGGATTGAAGGCATATGAAAAAGGCTAAAACATGGCATAAAATGGGACATAAATGGCTCTCATCAAATAACATGTTCATCCTCTAGATTGAACTCCAAAAATTCCAAAGAGAAGAAATGAATGGACCTACCAAGAAGATAAGGGCTCACACCATTAAGCAGATTGAAAAAGGAAAAACTACAATTGAAAACCTAGTATTTGTCACCTTCATTGACAAAGTAGATTTTCTCAATAATGACAAGATGCCAGTGGTTTGCAAAAGCTAGCTAACACAAGCTAGTTTCTTAGTTTGTAAGGTACATTGTTGAGTTTCAACCAAAATTTCTTATTTAGAGGCTCTATGGAAAATGAGTGGAGTCAATTATGCATATTTCAAACTATATAAGAGGAAATTCATCATCTCATATCATTCTAATGTTGGAGAATTTATGATATTGAGTCCTAAAGGGTAGGTGATATCATTTTCCAAGTGGGATTAGAGTTTACAAATAAGAGGAAGTATGACTTTGAAGGATTCATATCAACACGATAATGCAAGCAATTGAGATTGTTGGGTATTAACACTAGTTTGATGAGTTGGAGAGCCTCATCAAAATTTACAAGGATGATGATGAGAAAAGGTACATGAGAGAAAAAATGTTTAGGATAAAACAACTAAAATAAAACTCAAGTAGGATTTCCCTTAAAACTTCAAGGGTTTCCTTATAAAAATCAAGGGCCCTATAAAAAATAAATCTCTTATTACAAAATTAGAACACAATATGTAGGATTCCAATAGGCTAGCCCCTTATTTATTCTACACCTACCCTAGGAAATTTAATAGCTCAACCAAGTAAAATGTCATAACCCAATTTTATTGCATTTTTAAATATAATATGATAAATTGAATTATTGAGGAAATTCAATATGTTGAATTAAAATTTTTGATATTTTTGAAAGTTTGAAAGAAGTTGATCATCGTTGACTATGTGATCTTTTGACTTATCTTATAATTTTATCATGATTGAACATTGCTGATGAACTATGCAAGTCCAAGTGTGTGCAAATGCAGGGAAATAGGTTGAAGGATGAGAGCACGGTTCAAGTAGGATTGTTTAACTAGATCGAATGGTCAGCTTGATGAAATCTGGGTGCACACACCACAAATGGCTTGATGACTGCATTTGAAATTAATATAGGATATTTTATTAATCTAACTTGAAATGATTCGATGATTGAAGAGGTAGAATTGTGAAATGAAAATACATGTGAGTTTGTATTTAATTGTCTATCTTGATCTTGTGTGTGTTTGAATTTGATAGAAAATGATTGTATGAATTAACATATAAATGAATGTGTGTAAGTTCATTTTTATTTAAATGTTGGTATATGAAACATATAAACATCTATAAATAAATACACACACACATACACACACACACACTTGTATATATATGTACACACACACACACATATATATATTAAAGAACGAACAATGTGTGCATATATATATGATATATGCATATACATATATTTATATTCCTTAAGAATCGAATTAGAATCAAAATTATCACTATTGAATTTATGAAATTCCAATGCAATCATGAGAAAAATCACATAAAGTCATGGTTTACAACCAAATTGATGGAAAATATTTAAATTTGAATTATGGGGGCGGCTAAAATCAATTCCCATTAAGATTTGAAACGGATTTTTGGGTGGGGTGCATGGGAAAAAGCAAAAAAGATACCATTTTGATATCATAGAATCAACAAGACTGAAGGAGAACAAGCAGTTCAACGATCTTCCTGAGGAAAATCCGAGAGGAAATCGATCCCAAATAGAGGTATTCGATGAAATTTCTTTGAATATGTTGCATTTTTCAGTTACCTTGTGAGCAATGTATGTTGGATAATATCGACAAATCTTTTGAATCATAGTAAACATGTATGATGAACTCGATATGCAAATTTCTTTGATTTAAAATTTATTATTTCTTCTGTTGAAGGCCATGTCGGCCATTCTTGTTACACATACTATGTGCATGTAACTCTAGTGGAATGGAAGCCAAATAACTTAACTCTCTGTGAGTTATATGATATCACCATTGTAATTTAGTCACTTGCATGCAATTTAAGCATAGCCTTTCACATGGCTATTGGTGAAGCCAATAGCCTGTGAATAGATATGAAACGATTCATAAATCATTATTGCCTCCTCTAAGGGAAGGCAATTAATTCTCCACCAAAATCTTATGTTTATGCCATACTATGCATAAATGAATTCCCATTAGGATATTTGCACCATATGGGTGCTAAATTTGTTTTCTTCGATCTTGGATTGAAGGGTATCCATGTTGTATTGTGTTTCCTCTCGCGTTATGCAAAGGTCGGGCGTATATCGCCCCATTCTTTGTAAATGATATTATTTTATCTTGTTGTTGTGTTTATTTTTCTATGTCGCAACGTTTGATTGTTTCTTGTCGCCTTGTCCATAAAGGATGATGGTAGAGCGATGTTTCACTCCATCTTTATGTTGGCATGGTTAGCATGTAAACCATCATTCTTAAGAATGATATTCTTTTTGTTCTTGGACGAATCCAACCCTGGCCATGGGCCAACATGCATGGATTAGGCCCCAGGCACTATTAAAAGTACAAAGAAACATTCGGTCGTTCCATAGAACAACAGTAACATAATCTGATAAAGTCAGTAAACGAGGGTTCTTAAAACCTAAATCATGATAAGGATGTACCCATTATATGTGTAACATATTTCTTGATAAAATGACCAGTAGTCGTCTGAGTCTTATTACCTTTCAAGAACCAGTACCAAGAAACTGTTTGGTTATTTTCTTTATATGCACATTATATACAATTGTTCTTAGGATGAAAGAATCTTTGAATTTAAATATGAGAATGAAAGTTATGCTATAACAAAATCTGTGACCAAGATTGAAATGAATAGCTATGGGTCCCTGAATGAGGCTCAAATGAATGCAACATTGGTTAATAAGGATCTAAATCTGTAAAATTTTGTAAACAACATCATTTTGTTATAAACAGATTATGTTTAGTTGTAAACATCATTTTGTTATAAATAGATTATGTTTAGTTGTAAATAGCATCGTCTTGTTATAAAAAGTATGTGTTTAGTTGTAAGCAACATCGTTTTGTTATAAACATATTGTGTTTAGTTGTAAACAACATCGTTTGTTATAAAAAATATGTGTTTAGTTCCAAGTAAACATTGTTTTGTTATAAACAGTATGTGTTTAACTGCAAACAACATCGTTTTGTTATAAACAATTTATGTTCTACTACAAATAGCATTGTTTTGTTGTAAACAGTATATGTTTAGCTGTAAACATCATCGTTTTGTTATAAACAGTATGGTTAGTTGCAAACAACTTATTTTTTACAAACAATAAATAAGTATGTAGAAACTGTTCAATAGACTTGTTCTCAATTCTTCTATTTCTTGTATTTTTGACAAAGGATAGGTCAATCAGAAACCTTATTGTATTGAAGTTATTCTAATATAATGGTTTTATTTTAGAATGTATGTACAAATCAATAAATTAAGTTGGCGCATATATGTGTATGCACATAGACCTTTGTCTACGTACATATACATACTTGTGGCATACCTTCTTTTGTTACCTTTATACTTTATTCTTAAATGAATATTGAATTACAATGAATGTAATCATGTGACATGTGCTTGAGATGAATGGATAATGTATTGATCAATTCCATATGATTCATTTTCTATATTTTATTTAAGATAAGGAAATAAGTAGACATAATTACTTTTCCATAAATATGTGAGTACAAAATACTCTCTTTTTTTAGTAGAACAAGTATGCCTAAATAGACTAGAGCACCTAAGGGTAGATGCTACTAGAGGGTAGTTATCTATTTTATGAGATAACTTGATGTTGAAAGTTACCTTTCGGGATGGGTGTTGAAATGGAGTTAAGAGAGTATAGGTTTTTGCTTTAACCAAAACCTATTGTTTGTTGTTGCAACATTAATCTTATTCTTGGCCAAGCAAATTAGCCCATTATGTATGTATGGGTTTTGTGATAACACTCTTTGCCATTCCTAGCATAGATCTTGCATTTTTTTAATTCATAGATAGAGATGCATGTTGATGTTTGGGAACACACCAGATTCCACCTTACAGATTGTTCTCTTGCTAAAATTTCCATGCAGGGTCGGGTATTCTTCAAGTCGGAAGAATTCTGGGGAAGCGTAAGCTTCATGGTTGGGCGGTAAAGCACTTCAACCATGTTCTCGTCCACCAATGGAGGTGAGTGTCAAGAGGAGACCTTGGATGTTTTCAAGACTATTTGGGTCTATGATGTAACCTTGATGTAATATTTATACATTGTATTGACTATGTGGCCTTATGAGTCAAGTCAACTTGGATATTGTAATTGAAATTGAAATTGTATATATAGATCTTTGACTCATTTTAATTAGATATGTGTTGCTATGATTGACAACAACTACTTAGTTATGTCTTTTTAAAATTGAATATTCATAATGTCATTTGAAATAATATAATTAGGTAATAATTAGAATGGGTTATTACATAAAATAAATGAAATCTAATTAGAATCTAATCATCAGCTAACATAAGTAAAGGGTAAGAGAGTGTTGATTGAGGGCTTCTCTATATTGTAGAAAAGAGGAAAATATATTGGAGGATTCTCCATCTCCTTAGGTCCCACCTAGATTTAAAAAATACATTTATTATTATGACCCAATACACACACACACATCCTTAGAGAAATAGAGTCTCCTAAGAATTCATGGAGAATCGAAGATACTACTCTTGATTCTATCACTGTGCTAGATGAATTGAAAGGTGAGTTTGAATATAAGGTGTTAGAACAAAGGCATGTGAAAATTTCATGTTGATGACTAGTTTGTTAGAAATAAATGATTTAAAAGATTTTTCATGACAATAAAAATATTTTCCCATAATAATCTCAAGAATAGATAAGACTATGCAAAGTCTCTAGATTTCAATATGGATATTGGGGAGGGTGATTCAAAATTCGATGTGAGTGTTGATCAAATCACCCCGAAGCAAGTGAGATAAATAGAAATAGAAAGTAGATGCTTCCTACTATTCAATTGGGATATTAAATGAGCTTTGACATCATGAGGAGGAATGAATAAAGTGGAGATATTTCCCAAGACATTGAGCAAGAACATAATTTTTATAATAGGATCTAAATTTACCCAAAGGAAAACACTAGAATTTGTGGCTAGGTACTGAAACTAATTATCCATGAGGTTTTCCAAGGGATAATTCAGACCTTAATTTTAAAAGAATAACCGATAGCCTTGCTCCTAAGATTATAGCCTCGAGCATGCATACTACTTTGTTTAGTGAAGTAGTGGCCAAGAAATTGTATAAGGATTATTGTGCTTTCCTCTAGGATGTTATTTAGATAAATCATGAGTTCAAGGAGGAGAAGGAAACATTAAAAAAATACATGCATAAAATTAGAGCTTTAGTATCAAATCCTCCTCTAGTAAGGGAAATTAAATATAAAAAGACTCCTTAGGATGATTTGCAAGTGCTGCAAGAGCAAGTTGAAAATGTGTGAGGTGAAATATGGTACTTGACTCTTAAGGCCAAGTAGGATGCTAAAGATCACATCAAGTTAATTCTCAAACAAATAATTATAAATTTTATCAGAATATAGATGAATTCTAGGAATTTTATGTAAACTTAAAGAATGCTAGTCAACATGTAAATGGGGTTAATCCAAAAATGATGGAAATTAACATGAAATATATTTATAAAGTGGCTATTATAAATATTATCAATAAAAATACTAGATATGACTCTAAGAGTCTGAAGGATATCATAATCATTTTTGAGGTCACACACCTTTTTGTGAGATCTTAGAATCTATCTCTATTTTTTCAATGTTATTAAGGGATAAGGAAGATAAATTTGAGGGATTGTCTAAATTGGGATTTATAGATATAATATTTGAAAAGTTTATTTTGAGAAATCAGTTCCTACGTAGTTGAATTCTACTTTGTAAAGCAATAAAATAGATCCCATATTATTTAGTTTTGAGTTGGAAAAGGACATTTTCCTCAAGAGTGGAATTAATAATTTTATGAAATGGGTCAAGATAGCATTGGATTCTAGGTATACGCTAATGTCAACAAAATCAATACTATCTCGCCCGGATTGGTGTGGCCATTTGATAAATAATTCAAGGATTGTTCAAATAGAAAGATATGCAAATGAATATTATTTGTTGACTTGTCTTTTCCTCTTAGTATTGAATTTATTTCCACACATTATGAAGCATGCTAACACGTCCATTTTAGGAATACCAATATCATGTAGCAATAGATGGTGAAGATATTTATTCCATTATCCTATGAGTCATGCCTATTTGAGAGTGATGCATAATTTGGATTAAGGTATGCATTTATGTCACACAAGTAAACTTACCTAATTTTGAGATATCTTTGAAATGACATGTATCATGGAAATTTTATTTATAGTACCTCTATATATTTGCATAGTGCACTCAATTTTTTTATTTTATTTTATTTTGCAAGTGTGAAGCCATTTTTTTTTGTTTATAGTTGCTATGGAATAAGAGGGTTTGAGATAACTTACAATTTAATTGTTATAATATTGTTTGTCTTTTCCTTTTTCCTATCTCTCTTCTCTCGTCTATTTTTATGAGTACTTCAAGCTAGTATTACAATCCTAAACTTGTCTTCCAAAATGAGAGACCATAAATATTATCATTTTTTATCTTTGTAATGCTTTGTTACATGTCATATGGGAGAATCTATTTCCTAGATGTATGCCCCTCAAGAGTGATTAGATGAATCTTTTCTTTGCACCATCTTTCCTTCTAGGATCCCCTCTATTGGATGTTCATTTAGCTTGAGGATTTAGAGGACGAGGATGGTAATTCATTGGAATCACATGTATATTTGAAGTCTTTACTATGGGGATATTTCAAAGAAAAAAACTATTATTGCTTCATCACTATCACCTGCATTGAAAATTCTCAGATGCACTTTCTTGATACCACGTGTCTAATGATGATATCTATAAGGGGTGATCCCACAATAGTGGTTTTACAAGTTTTGGCCAACCGACACTAAAATATATTTTTTACTAAATCTTCACTTTTAGGCACCTATAGTGGCTAAACCGTGAGGAATTTGAAGATAATGCAAACTACGCCGGAAATTTTGTCTATAGATTCAAATATTTTTTTTCAAAATTTTGGAATCACATTAACTTCATTTTCATCTCCCTCGAAAACTAGTTTTTTTCTCGTGAAACAACATTTTAAAAGTGACTCACCGTGATAACGATAAATTTTTTTCATGAAGGATAAAATTCTAATTTTTCAAATTTAAATTCATAACTCTGATATCTAGTGCTTCCACTTGTTAGATAGTTTTTTATTGAATATTGTTTCTCTCTAATCAAGTTTAAATTCAAAACCAATTAGAATTCTGCATATAGCTGAATTATAATTAACTTTTTTTTTTATATGTATCAAAATTCAATTTTTTTCTTTGTTGGATAAAGGACTTCAATATTGGTGCACTAATATTTTTTTTTAATTTTAATAATCTTCTAATTTTCCACATGTGCAAAACAAAGAGCTTGATTTTCGGTGAAAAACCTACATTCATAAGAAATAAAAAATAAATATAATAATTAAATTAAATTTATTTAAAATTATACTTTTTGGAAGCTTATAATAAGGAATACATACTTGCAAAAAAATAAATTTAAATGAATTCATTTGATCCCCAAAAGGTAAATCAAAAGTGGTTTTATCAAAGATTCTGATAGGTGTAAAGGAGACTCATATAGGTATGGTTTAAAACTAGGTGGTTCTATCCAAGGGGGTTTGATTTTAAGGTATTTGGTCAAACTCTCTTAAATTGGAATCTTTAAATGGAACCTTTAAGGCTTAAATCATTATATTTTCTAAAAATATGTGATTTAAAAAAATCGCCTCCTAGAAATTGTAAACTAGCTTTGTGGGATCAAAAAGGGAATTATGGATGAGGATTAGTATTAGTGAAATCAATCAAATGAAATCAAAACAAAAGGATAAAACCCAACCTACTCATGAAATGCAATTGCCATGTAGCTATGAACTCAACAAATGAGGTTAGCACAATCAAATGGAAACACAAATGAATTCAAACTACACAATCTTACCATCCCATGTTGAGGTGTATTCGTGTTGATCTTGATATGTTTGGATTTCTCTTCAACACGAAGCCTCCATGGTTTACAAAAGCTTGATAATGATGATGATGACCTAAAATGCAAGAGTGTTTACTCAATTTGCTCGAGAATCACACTAACATGACCTTTCAAACTACAAATTCTCTAGATTAATTATGAGAGGGATGAGAGTTGTTTTATAAATTTATTTATTTCAGATGAACAATTTGGATGCAAAGATGAAAGATTAGGATCAACAGTCTATGTCCACTGAGAGGAAATAGATTGATTAGTTAACTGACTTGATTAATCCAATTAAGGGAATTGATTGGATAATCAGTGGGATTGGAGTAATCAGTGGAATTAGGAAATTAAATTGAGTGATCAGTAGACGTGATTTGTTCAATCAAAATGTGTGAGAATGATTAATTAATTAATCTTGTGAGGAACATGCAAGATGTATTTGATTTAATAAAAAAAATTATTTATTAATAGACCATGTTGAGTAAATTTTGGGAAATTGAATAATTGATTTAATTATTTAATTTGGAAGAGGGGAAGTAGATTAATTAAATAATTAATGATAATTATTTAATTAAATTAGAAGAATAAGTAATGTTAGAGACATAATTAAATAAATAATGTTTATTTAATTAATCAGGAGGAATAAGGTTTTGATTATATGGGAAAAATAGGTTTTGAAGCCCGACCCAAAACCCTTTATAGAAGGAATAATTAATGATAAATATTTAATTAAATTAGAAGAAAGTAATGTTAGAGACAATTAAATAAATAATGTTTATTTAATTAATCGGGAGGAATAAGGTTAAATCAGTGATGACATAGTGAATTAATTAAACAATTCAAGATTATTTAATTAATAGAGGAAAATAGGGTTAAATCAATGATGACATAGTGAATTAATTAACCAATTCAAGATTATTTAATTAATAAAGGAAAATAGGGTTAATGATGCAAATGATGTTAAATGAAATAATGATAATGAAAGTGATGCCGATAATGGAAAAATGCAATTTTAGGATGTGTGATATGCATTAAGCCATTTTTACATGTCTACACTTTGCCCCTCTTTGACACAATGTACTTGATGCGTTGTTACAAAGAATTCATTGTTTAGATCAAGATTTCTTTTTTAACATTCCCCACTGTGCCCCAACAGTTAGTGGAAGGATGATAAGATGTTGGGATACCCTCTCAAGAGGTCAGCTAAAAAAAATACTTTTCGGGTCGGGCTCACAACAAGGTTCAGGTGTAATTTTGATGTATAGAGGATGAGAAATTAGGCCCTAGGGCTCATGTTTGAGGTTCAATATGATCTAGGGTACTCAAAATTTAACCTAAGAGAGTTTCTAGGGGTTAAAATTAGGGTTTGGGGAGGTTAAAATAGGAAATTAGGGTTCATTTAACCTCATTTACACTCTCAGCCTTAGGTAATTTTAGATCTCTAGAGATTTCCTGTTGCGATTGTCGATTTGTGATGGCTTGAGTTCCAGGTGCCCAACATAGAGCAGATGTAGTCCGTCAAATCCAGTGGCCAGCCGATGCAGGGATTGCAGTACATTTACTTTCCATTTTCACTTTCATCTTTTTATGTTTTCGCATTTAATGTTCAAAGTTTTGTAGGATGATAGCAGTAATTTTCAAGTTTTGTTGCTATTGATGTGATAATACGCTATAGTACTAGGTTAGATGACCACTTTCATTGAATTTTTGCACTATCGTGGAAACAAGTCACTATAAAATGTAATCGCTATTGTTTGACTGCAGTCATTGAAAACGATCACATGATTGAACAACTTAGGAAAATGACCACTATTGTTAAAATCAACCATTATTGTAGTAAAACAGATTCACTATCATGAAATTAAACCACTATCATCCTAAAATAGGGTTGCTATTGTAAAAGAGGGCCTCTATTGTCCTAAAAAAGCTCGCTATTGTTAAAAATGAATTGTTTAGCTAGTTTGTTTGTAAATTTAAGTTCTTGATTTAATTTTTTAGCATAATTTTTATGCATGGGCATCATCTTAAATTTTCAAATTTTATGTTAGCTATTAATTTTGGTTAGTTGTAATGGGTCAGGTGACAAGATATAGGAAGATTGGAGTTCTTGTCACCCTAGTGACAGGAACATTAAGTAGTTGATTGTTAGTATGGAGTATTGTTCTTCACCCCTGTGGTAACCCATTATCATACTCAGAATATTTTTGATTTCACCCAACAAGATGGTAGGAAAACTATGCTCTGATACCACTGAGATACCCCACCCCTGATAGAATAATTACTCTTTGAGTTCGCTAGAATGTTCCTTGCCAAGTCAATGTTAATTTTTCCAAACACTTACTGACATATTGAATTTGTAAATTAAGTAGACATGATTTGAGTGTGTAGTCATACTTCATTGAGCATTCTATTGTTATTTAAACTAAGCTATAAAACAACCTCAATGTATATTCTGAGTTCATCATGGATTAAGCATGCTAAGGTGCAATCTAAGATGGCTCATCTCATAGAGTAGATTACAATTAGATATTTTTAGATTGACAGTGATAAATTCTAGTTCATGATAGGCAAGTGCTCCACAGTTCATTATATATTTGAGATTCCCTGACATACATGTATTAATAGCTACAAACTATCCACTACAGATTGTATATTGAACATACCAAAGTCTCATGATAAACAACCTAGGTATACACAATGACTGATATAACTCAAAGATACACAAATGTTCAAATCATAATACTCTATATTAACAATTACAAGCATAGATCTAACCTGGAAACTCAATGTAAGGCATGTAGATTGGTAGTAGCAACCTGGTTATTGTCTGAATATGCAACAAATGTCTCTATAAAATCATTTCTAAACCCCATGTTTTCCAAAGAGGTAGAATATGAAGCCAACTCAACTCGCCTAAAACCTAGACTTCCAAAAATGACATTCACAACCCTGTTTATTGGAAAGAACTAACCACATGACCCATGTGTGATTGAAACCAGACACCACAATGGAAAAATATGACTTGTAGCTAGTCGACCATGCCTCAAAAACTCACACCACTCTCTTGGAGACACCCACGTGACAATATGGATGCATTGTGAGGGTGAGAAGGGGGTCACACTTCACTAATCTGATATACTAGCCAATAACCTCCTTGTCTACACAAGAAGATACCCCAATTCAATCCTTCAGAAATAATATGCAAACTTAGCTCAGTAGCAATAGCGCCCAATTTCTAGGTAAGTAGATAATCACCAATAAGAACCTGTTAAAACCCTTACACAATTTCTACCAGCAGTGTAGAAATCGTTCACCAATTAATTTCTAGCAGTAGGTTTCTTCAAAACCCTTATTATTAAATCTTTCCTATATATCAATAAAGCACAATTGTAGCTCCTAAGTGAAGCCACCTGTAGGGAAATCTTTGGGTGGTATTTCACATCTGTGGATTGCAAAATCTAAGAGAGTTTTCGTTCTCAAAGATTAATTTTCTTCGAGAAACTCTAGTTCTTCCTACATAGCAAAATGCTCATGAAATTGTATAAGTGTATGAATGAATAATGTGTTTTCTTGAAGCCTTTTATACTTCCATCAAAAAGCATGATTTCCAAAGCTTATTTAAATCATTAAATATAATTTAGCATATTTTCTTTTATTAGCAAACAATATAACTTAAGTATGGCGTCCACTTTATGCCTTTTTAAATAATGACCTTATATTGTAAAAAAGAATGATATATTATAAAGTCATTAACGCCTTTAATGATATTCACTTATATTTAATTATTATTAAAGTTATCACTTTAATAATAATCAATAAACCATAACTCCGCAAATATCAACATAATATTGATTTTTCCAACACCATGCGGTAACCCACTGCTCAAACTTCTCATCTGGATTCCTTACTATAAATAGTATGTTTGGACCACAACGTCCAAGTGACTTACTAAAAATAGTAAGTGTGTATAAACAAAGCATGAAACACTTGAAGAAGGCTAACCTTGAATATCACTAGACTCTAAAGAAGAAAACTCCCAAAACAAGGCCCTATGATCACCAACATTAGCCTACGAGGACTTGATGATAGGCTAATCCATCAAAACTATGATACTAGATAAAAGGGGACATTACACAACCATTAAACTAGGGATAATTATTAATTCTCTAATCAAATATAGTTATCATGTATAGCTTGCATTAGTGATTTGATATAATTTCATGACTAGAGGTTTTAGGCTAGTTGGATCAATCAACATCTTCAAATGAAAAAGAAAGGGGGCCCTCTAGGACCCCTCTAGACATGGGCCCCTCTAAACATAACCATTAGTGTCAAAAGCTATATATGGTTGCATAAAAGTGCACCCAAGACCAACCATATATCACTAGCTACTAAGAATCAACACCCACAATCATTTGCATAGGATTAGATAAAATAACCACCAAAATTATATAGAAAAAATCACTAGGCTAAGAAGGAAGAGACCAACCCATGGGGAACCAAAAACTAATAGTTGCAAAAGCTAAAGTGGCCTCCCACAGACCACATAACCCACAATCTCTATTGTAATGACCCATGCTCCGAATCGATAGATTTTCAATTTATTTCTTATTATATTGACAAAGGTTGTCATCCAATATTATTAAGGTAAGCTAACTGAGTTTCCAAACTATGGATGAAATAAAATGAACTATTATATATAACACTTTACTATTGATACTATCACCGCAGCTTTCAAATATAACATATAAGTTTGATCATCTACAATAGTTTCAGGAAAAAGGTGTTATGATGCCAATTCCTTATACAAATTTTGAATAATGAGTCTAATTTAATTATTAGTTTGATAATGGGAATGGAACAAGAAAATATATGTGTTGTTTCTGATTCGTCAATTAAAATGATGCTTTGAATATGCAAGAGGCTTAGACCTCTATTAGTTCATTGTTTCTGAGTTTGTCTTTATATTTATGTGATGTGTGCTTGACATTGTATCTGGTTGCTGTTGTTTATTCGTGTGTTCATCAGATTGGTTGATCATGAGCTCTTGAAGAGCACTTCAGTTTTGATACTTTAAATGTATAAATCTGTCAGTTTTCCTACTTCCTTCATATACCATACTCTTCTTTTTTATATCTTTTTGCCTTCACGTGAAGGGTGGTATCCATCAAATGGACATGACCCTTGGTTTAGCAGTCAATAATATTAACTATTGTTAGTGAGAGTATTAATCATTCCCTCCTTAGTACATTCACTTCCTTGTAAATGATAATTATCTCTACCCATACTATTGTTGAGAGTTACATCTAAAGTCACTTCCTTATAATATAAGCATAGCCATAGAGAATAAATTATTGATCGATCAAATAATATGGAAGCTTCTCGGAGTGCAAATTTCGATCAGTCGACTCCATCAAAATGGGATATTACACCTATCTTGTACCCTCTAGTTGATTTCAATTTATTTGAAATTATAGGATAGCCTAATTTTTTTTAAATTATATGATATGTCCAATTTATTTGAAATAAGTCCACTTTATTTGAAATAATTCAAATGTATTTAGAATGACAGTTTACTTTCAAATGGTTTTTATATGTGCATGAGTAATTTAAGTATTTTTTAATAATGGGGTTGGCTCAATTTATTTGGATCAAATCTAATTTATGTAGAATTACATATTTTTATATCTACCTAAAAAGTTTAATTCTATTTTATATAGAATAATAGGATTGATTTATATTATTTCAAATAAGTTTTCTTTATTTATCTAATGAAGCCAAGTTTATTTAGAATAGAATTTAGAAATCTAAACTAGTTATAAGTCCATATTATTTAAATTATTTCATATAAAACCCATCAAATACTCAAAGTTAATACCAACCAATACTATATTTCTTTTTTGTTTTTGTTAGAAAAATAATAAGGTTGATCAAATAATTTCCTACATAACTCCATGAAATAAAAGTGTGCATACAAGCTTACAAAATAACCATATGCAAAGACTAAATACATACCAAAATATCGCACAAGATATATCCTCGGAAAACCCTCAAGAGGGAAAAAAAACCTAGCCTCCAAAAGCATCCATAATCGATGTATTATTCAAAAATCAAAATATTACAATACATTTATAAATTCTCTGTGAATACTTTTGAAACACCAAGCTCCTACAATGCATCCTCCATGTGTCCAAGCATAATGGGTAACCATGCAACCACATATCCCATATCATGTTTCACGTACTACACATTAGAAGAGAGCTCAATACAATGATAGCCAAGCCAAAACCACTAACCAACCAACTAGACAACCTCAACCACTAAATATGTGCTTGCTTTTATAAAATCAAGCTCACACAAAAAAACATACTAGTAAGATAAAACTATGTGCCTCAAAACCATTGACCCCATATTTATTTTTTGGTACTACATTTTTCAATATTAAATTATTTTCTCATATGCAACTCACACATACAATATCTAACTAATGTCACATACAAATTTACAATTGGTCCCAAATAAATATTTAATGTGGCTAAACACATCTCCTAACGATGCACTACAAATAAATATTTATTTTACATAATTAAAATAATTCATTCTTGTGCAAGGTGTAAAACACCCTATTCATAACAACTTCTCTTAATTGTAACAATAACATATATACTTCTTGTAAAACAAGACAACAAATACACATTAGGATGCTAATATTTAAACAAATATACATGTATAAGTGATCATTCTATTAAATACATAAATCAATACCAAATTGTACAAGGTGTGAAACATGGTCAAAATCGTTTTATACCAAAATTTGATTATCCTACAAACTATCTCATGTTGATGTGGTTGTATAGGTGTTGAGGGTCTATGATGTCATTCTTCAACCCATACTATATTTTACTTGGTTCCCACTAGCCTATAACACAATACTATAAAAAACATGCCCAATCCCTACTCCACATAGTCCATGTGCTCACAATTGAACTATTAAATAAATGCTAATTTAGAAATCCATTAACCATGTCAAAATCATGTTATATGGCAAGATGACTTCTTCTCATACTAACCGAAAAACCATTGAACTTTAGAGTTTTTAAAAGATCTACTAGACAATGTTGCTTTACACTAATTCATAAATATATCTCTAAATCTAGTGGCACCAATAAATTTAAGCTATTGTGTTGTAAGATCTCTTACTTGGCACAAATGCTCTAACTCTATCATGCTCTCCTTTACCATGCCCCTCTTCAAAGAAACTCCATTTATATTGAACATTTTCCTATTTGTGTCTTGCATAGCCAATAAAATATTCAAGAATTGTGAATTTTGATGTATAGTTGCTTGACATGTGATATATTTTGTTGCATCTAAATTTTCTTCCCTTTAAATAATCATAAAACACATTGAAACAATATTTCATAAACTCAAATAAATATGATCAGGTATCATTCACATAGAAATAATGTGCCCTTAATAATTTTTTATCTTCTATGTACTATCACATGATATGATACTTGTAATCTCACTTACCACCTTGCATACCTATACTCTTTGAAAATTATCTTAGGATTCTTTAACTATGCATTCAATAAGATGGATATGTTAATTATTAGATAAATACTTAATGTTAACAGTAGGGCGGTTATTACATGATTTATAATTGCAAATCGATAAATCGAGGATTATTTAATTAATAATTGGGAATTGGGTTAGGAATTGTTGTCCAAAATATGATCTTAACATGTTAGTTATTATTCATCTATAAAGTGAAGTTTTAGAATGCTCAATCAATAAAATTGCACATATCACATTAGCATTTAATTGTTACTCTATCTATTGATCTTTTAGTGACATATAGTTGGTCTTTCATTCTAAATTGATAGTCATTCATATTGTTTTGAGTAGTTACCAAGCCTTGAGAATTGAGGAAAATTAATTTATATTATAGGAGTAGGTTTGCGAGATAAGAATGAATGGTAGGACATTATCATATAATGGTGAAACTAACCACCTTAATATATGGTCAAACCTATTAATCTTATTTTTGTGGGTTCAATTATTCTACTTAGAATGCATATAGTCAAGGGTGAAATGCTTAAATTTGATTTTTATTCATGATTGAGAGCCTAGGAAATAAATTAATACTCCTATTGTTAATGTTTTCTTATATAATCTGGAACTGGTTATGTATTCTTTAAAATGGAGATTTGAATTTGATTTAAGAATGGTGTGAATTACTAATGTGGTAGATTTTTTTGTGTTGATCATTTTCAATCAAAGATTAGTCATATGGTGTTGATAATTTGGCGAATAGCTTTGAGAAACATATATATGAATTACTAATGTGGTAGATTTTTTTGTGTTGATCATTGTCAATCAAACATTAGTCATATAGTGTTGATAATTTGGCGAATAGCTTTGAGAAACATATATATGAATTACTAATGTGGTAGATTTTTTTTGTGTTGATCATTGTCAATCAAAGATTAGTCATATGGTGTTGATAATTTGGTGAATAGTTTTGAGAAACACACACACACACACACACATATTATTATTAGAAAGATTATACTAGCCTCATAGCTTGATGAAATTATATATTGTTAATTCTTGCTATAAGAAAAAAATTAGAACATAGATATGTTCATGTATATTTATTGTTAAGGAACCATTCAATGCTTTTGAGGACTTCTAGGAGGAAGTCCAACCCTAGGGGGGGAGGATGTGAGACCCATCTTTTAGTACCCGAAATTATATGATTTATGTTGTGATCTACATAGACAGTTTTGACTTTGACTATTTTGATATCATGGATTCTAGCTCTGATACACTAACAATATCATAGGCATAGTACACTTATACATGTATGTTGATCCTTATCTATTTGGGGTTTTGCAATGCTATGTGGTTAATTGTGCTAATCTAATTATTTTTGTCATTTATTACCCTATGGGCATATGATTAGGTGATTAGATAGATTTGTGGATATCGGATGTAATGCAATTATGTTTGTCTTGTTGGAATTGATTTTGTTAATAATATGCTATTTATTCCATAAGGTGAATAAATGGGATGATGGATTAATGTTTTAAAATGCTTCTACATAGATATCATGTTGCAATCACCTACCTTTTTTTTATTATGATGATGGATTAACGTTTGTAGTTGAGTGTGCGGGTTAGCCATGACCAGTGGATTTGGGGAACATCAAGGTGACATGTGTCATGTTGGTTTGTGATGTGCTATTTTATGTTGTGTAAGCAGATTGTTTTATCAGACGGTATCATGTATAGTGAAATGGTTGTGGTAACATTAAAAACTCAAGTCTTAGTGTGATTTAAGGGGATTATAGTTATGTTTGGTGGAATTTTCTTGACCTAGGTCATAGGGTTAAGTCTTGGGGGTAACTTTTTAAGTTCAAAGATTAATTTGGAAGCCTTAGGCCCCCTTTTTGGAAGCACTTTCTCCAAGTGACGAAATTCAAAGCTTAATGCATGTTCAAGAGCTTACTCATCAAGAGGGGTGAAGTGTGTTCAAAGGGGAAGAAAACACTTGTCATTTAGAGAATTGATCATGAGTGTTTAAGGTCTTCAGGGAGTTTTGTATTGGGATTCCTGATTCATAGAGTTTCCTCGTAGCTATTCTGAAAAAAAAAGAGAAGGGAAGGAAGAGGCTTGGAAGGAAGGGTGCTGATGTTTATGATTCCCCATTGTCAAATTGAAGGCTTTATAGGTTTGTTCTCCCTTCTTTTCTGCCCTTGTAGTATTTAATTTTGAAATAATATGAACATTATGTTGTGATGATTGTGTATTGTTGTGTTTGTTTTGTTGGAAGTGTTGTCATGTGATCAAATCCTCATGTTTAGGATTCATTGTTGTGAAGGTGTTTAGAGTGGGAGAGATGTCCAAGGTGGGGAGTTGTTATTTGGGTAAGAGTGCCCCTAGAATTGTGTTGGGTTGTGTGTGATTTGATGATGATTATGAATCAATGTGGTATGGAGGTGGATGAGTGAGGAATGGAGGTTGGAAATGGAAATATGTTCGCTGGCTGTGGTGTGAATTAATGAAGTCAATGGCTATCATTGTTTAAAATTCTAAGCTCCCCTCTCCTTGTAGATGTCCCCACTCCTCCCTATTTTGGGTTCATGAATATGGGTCATGTGTTGTATGTATAATGTGATGTTTTACACATGTTTCCTATGCAAGGTGTTTGCTGGTTTTGTCTTAATGTTGTTGCATTATGTTTATGTTATGGATGGAAATGTGAAGTTGAGCAACCTGGTTACCTTGGTTTTCCCCTAGCTTAGGGGTGGGCTATTTAGCCCTATGGCTGGGAGGTGAGCTCCCACTGGTTTTGGGTCAATAATTGTTGTGCTTGTGTAGAAAAATAGCTATAGAGGGAGGTACTTGTGAAGAATTGTTGTTGCACAAGTTTTTACTACTGCATTATGTTGTTGAAGGAACATGTATGAGCATTCATTTGTTGTAAATGCTAATTATGGGTATTCATGTGGTGGGAATAAATATTGCTTCATGTTGGAAATATAACGTTTGATATTGTAGGATAACCATGAGTTGTATGTGACATAAAACTTTGTGGTGTGTACTTGCACGTAGATTGTATCTCTGGCATGACATAATACAAAGGAAGGACTATGTTAATGTCTGAAAATGTATCTCAAAATGAAAAGGAAATCTACTTACTTTTGTATTCTTTGAAGAGAAATTTGCATTCAATTGTAATCCTGGAAAAAAAGAGAGAATGAATTTGCACACTATTGTAACCCTAAAATGTTGCTAGAGAAATTTGTAGCTAGGATGTGAGTGAATGGAAAAATGAATATGCAATCTGGATTTATTTTCTAAAGTTGTATTCTAGTTATCTTCTTTGTGAGCAATGGTGTAGATTATAGTCACATAGAAAATGGCTATAGATGAGCAACATCAATAATGCATAAAAATAATGTTTCCATCTTGATATCAAGTTAGTTTGAGTTTTCACCATTGTCATGAAGTTTTATTGTTTATAATTTTGTTTTGAAAGGAAGGAAAACCTGGACTTAGGTGAACTATGAAATGAGGAAATGTTGTACAATCTTGAAATGATAGAAGGATTTTCCTAATGGTTCTCATAACGATGTGGGTGTAACCGACCTCTGGAAAAGAAAAAGAAAAAAATATATAAAAGAATTAAGCAACAGTAAAGCAAACAGATCAAGAAGTAATAAAGCACAAAAAAAAAAAAAGATGCACCCAAATAAGGAACACCCATGTTCTGATGCACAGTGCAAAAAGAATTTTCTTAACCTACAATGAAAGCTCAAGAGAAGAAAATAGAAACGATGTAAGAGTGCCAAGATAAAATAATAAATTAATTAATGCTGAGAAGGGCACGGCCCTGTAGCTGGGTGTGACCTTCTACAAGGGGTTCGACCCTCATCTTCACATTTTCAAAACACAAAAAGAAAAAAACCTGATGACATTTCCTCCATGGTGTTGTTCCATTCACCACACTCAACAAGCAAATAGCGTTTGAAAGGAACACACGACTGAGCTCCACAAAAGGGCATAAAATATCTTGTTAATATTTTTAATATAAACTCAACCATCGACTCCAGCTAAAGTACCCAGATATTAATTACTGTAATAAACAAAGTGCATGTTAAAATCCATGTGGAGATAAATAAAAGTTACCACCACCTAGGCCTCAAAATTCGGCACATTATACAAGATCAAATTAGAATATACTAGCACTTGCACCTGTAGGAGGTTCAAGGGAAACGCCGATAGGAAATTAAAGAAAAATCGTAAATGAATTGTAACAAAATATAATTGGTTGTATAAGAAAATATATGTTTACACAATGCAATCTCTTTGAACAATTTGTATTGAGTTTGCAATAGTAAAAGTTATATAAGAGTATCCATTTGTCTTTTTGAAGCTCCTCTTTTCAAATTGAAACACAATGTTGATTAGAGTGCTTTGAACAAATTACTATCAAGTGTACATAAATCAAAGTAAAATAAGAACTTTGCAATGTCTTTTTTAAGGTCTTCTTTTGACGCTCTGGAATCTCTATGCAATGAAACACATTGTTAGATGAGAAATCTATAAATTGAAAGATACAATATGTAAAAGAATTTAAAGAAGAAACTGCAAATAGATTTAAAATTTCGATAATGAAAACATTATTTTTTTAACTTGAACTCATCAATTTTAGAATCCATTAAACTTGAACTAAACATTAAGATTGACCAAACACACAAAAAAGAAAATAAAAACAAATTCTATAAACCAACATAAAATCCAAAAAAAAACTTAAAAATAAAAATTCATTGCGAACAATTCACCAAGGAAAATTTTCCATCATGAATTTTCCATGGTGGTGAATTTTCCTTCGATGAATTGTAAAATTCATCGCCAAAATGAAAACGATACTACCAA
>VDFB02261882.1:0-33674 GCA_007258455.2 Sequoia sempervirens | reverse complement strand
TTGTTGTAATAATGATTCAATAAAGGTACCATAGATAGTAATCTTTATTTCAAAGTTGAAAAAGATCAAATCTTGATTGTGATTGTATATGTTGATGACATTATTTTTGGAGGAAATGAAGCTATGTGTAAGAAATTTGAAGAGGAGATGCAAAAATAATTTGAGATGTCAATTTTTGGGGAGATGAATTTCTTCCTTGGGCTATAAATCAATTAGATAGATAAAGGTATTTTCATTTTAGAATCAAAATCTGTCAAGGAAATGTTGAAGAAGTTTGGAATGGAAGATTCTAAACCGGTATGTACCCCTATGGTTACTGGTTTCAAGGTAATCAAGAATGATGAATCTCTTAAAGCTCATCAGAGCAAGTATAGATCAATGATTGGAGGACCGTTATATCTAACTGCTACTAGACTTGATATCATGCATGCAATTTGTCTTGTGGCTAGATTTCAAGAAGATCCTAGAAAGTCACATGTTATAGCAGTGAAGAGGATATTTAGATACTTGAAGGGCACTTCAAATCATGGATTATGGTATCCAAAGGATACTAGCTTTACTTTGAGTACTTACATAGATGCAAATTGGGTTGGTTGTATAGATGACAAGAAAAGTACAAGTGGTGGTGCATTCTTTCTTGGATGCAAATTGGTGTCATGGCTAGGAAAGAAACAAGATTCAATGTCTTTATCTACTACAAAGGAAAAATATATTTAATCAACATCTTGCTACACAATTTTTTTATGGATGAGGAAAACATTGAAGGGTAAAAGCACAATCTTGTGTCACACTTTATAAAGGAGTCAGCCAACAGCAAAAAAAAATTGAACTTCGACCACATAAAAGTGATCTTTATGTTTTGAATTTCAAAATGATGTAAACTAATGAAATGTAGAACTTTTGATGAAGTTTATTCCTATAATTTTTCAGATTTTAAAAAAATCGTTTTCATTACTTTTTAATCAATTTAAGAATAGATTTTGGAATCCTGGAAATTTTAGAAAATAGTGACTTCACAGGCCATCAAGAAATAAATTGAAAAAAACTTCATTTCTCCCTAATTTTTTTCTCCAAATAGGTAACTTCAATATCTTATGCATGGAAAAAAAATCAAATTTTGATGTATATTTTTCTCATAATAACATTTTAAAGTCAAACTTGTCAGAATTCAACAGTTTTCATGGGCCGTCAACTACTGTCTAATTTTTTAATCATTTTCAAAAAACAAATTATACCCTTTTGAAGTCCAAATAGGTAACTTAAGACTCTCTCCTCTTGTGCCCCATATATTTTTTTTTAAAAGTTAATATATTTTACTATTTTTTTAAATTTCTAATCAACCTCTTTTTTAACTTTAACAACCTACTTGCATTATTTTAAAAATAAAATATGTTAAAATCCAATCTAGATTCACCAATTCGAGCTCAATAAAAGGGTATATTTTTTCTTTGCAGAAAACAATTTTGATTGAAGAAATACTTAGTTGAAGCTGGAAATTTTCCAAAATTCTGAAAAAAAGTTGTTTGCTTGTTAATCAGATGCCACATAGACAAGCTTTTGGCTGAAAGGGTTTCACCAAACCCTTCGATAGAAAACCCCACATAAAATAAGCCAATTTCAAAGCGGCAAAGGGAAAATTTTATTTTTTTGGATTTGGTTGAAACCCTATGTGCCACGTATACGCCACATGGTTTTGATCAAAACCTAGTCAGCTAAAACATTTCCGACCGAAAATATTTCGCTCAGAACTATTTATTTGGCCGAAAGTGTGACACAATTTTGTGCTTTTTCCTTGAAGGATATCAAAGTGGTATATGATGAACCAATTTCTATCTTCTATAATAATACAATTTCTATCAATATATCAAAGAACCTGATAATGCATCCAAGGACAAAGAATATCTCAGTTTGGCATCACTTTTTAAGAGAGAAGGTTGTAGAGAATGAAGTGAAGCTTGAATATGTGCCTACAAAGGATCAGGTTGCTGATATATTTACTAAGGCTCTTCCTAAGGATACTTTTGAGTATCTCTGGGAGAAGTTGGGGGTTATTGCCCCTCCTTTGAACTAGACACATAAGGAGATGCATCAGTCTAGTGGATCTCAAGATTCATTCCTTGGTCTAGACTAATGTTGGTGGCTACCTTTCAGGGGGAGTAGGTAGTGGCATTTTTTGGTTGTAGTTAGTATGAGTGAGTGTTATCATTATGTAGTGGTTGTTGATTGATATAGTTTGGTGTGTGCTCCTAAGGGGGAGTATGTAGAGCAGTAAAGGAAAGGAAGTTGCAAACAATATGATTAATCTCAAAGAAGGGGAACGAATCATGAAAATATTTTGTCCTTTGTCATTGATGTCAAAGGGGGAGAGAGTAATGTGAAAAATATCTAAGGGGGTGAGAGCAATGTGAAAAATAAAGGTGCTAAAAGGAGAGAGAGAGAGAGAGAGAGAGAGAGAGATTAATGAGTTAATTGTGTAAGGGAGAGAAAGTAAATAAAAGAGATAATGAGTTGGTATTAAGGATTAGAGTTGTCTTTGTTGTTGATGGTTTTTCACATCACCTGTTGCCATCAATAACGAAGGGGGAGATTGTTGCAAGAATGTGTAGTTGGTGTTGTCATTGATGTCAAGGAGTTTGTTGCAAGGATGTGCAAGCTGGTATTGAGTTGGTGTTGTCTTTGATGATGCTTTGATTAGTTGCATTATGTTGTCATTAGTAAGCTATTAGTGTCAACCTCTAGTGTTTCTCTGATAAGCTTTTGTTTATGGATGTATGGTTGAGTTGCTATGTTGTAGTTGTCTTGGTGGTGATGAGGAAGTACTAAAGATGTTGATGATGTGTCTCTAGTGCTTGGTTTCCAAAATCTTTTGAGAAAATTGAATAAAAAGAGAAAACAATGTGGTGCAGTGGTGTTCTAAGTTACAGAGTAGTTTTTTGGTTTGGATCCACATTTCTTCTAGGTTGAAGATCTACTTGTGTGGTTTAGATATGTTGATCAAATGTGTTCAGAGGTGTTGTATTCAAAATTTTGTGTGTTGGATTGTTGTATAGAGGAATTTGTGTTCAGTGGAGTGTGTGAACTGTATATTGTAGAGGTGTCTGGGAGAAATTGTTTTGCTCCACATTTCTCCGCAGAGTGGTTTCAGGTCTTGCGGATCTAGAAGGGTGTTGATAGTGTGTGTATCTTTCTTCAGATGAAGTTTTTTGTGGTTTGATTATTTGGAAGTCAATTTCTTGAGTTACAATGTATGACAGAGTTGGTTGAGTGTACTAGGTGTGTACATCCTTCAAGTGAGTTTTTGTGAAGGAATTTGTTGAATTTTAGGGTGTTATTGGAATATTTTAAATCTTGTTAAAGTGTCATGTGGTGTTTGTGAGTCATCTTTGGATTTGAAGAAGCGTGTACTTAATTTTTAATGGTGTTAACACAGGTTCGACCGACCTTGGGTGTTTACACTAATTGTGAAGATTCTTTGATGTTTATGGAAGTGTGGTGTGGTGTGTATGAGTGGATTTAGGCCCTAACTAAGGTGTGTTATGATTTTCCTTCATTCCTTTCCACTGCGGGAATGTTTTGGTGCCGACTTAATCTGAATTTGCACGGTTGAGGTGCATAGCCGATATTGGAGAATATTTTCAAGGTTGAAGATAGTATAAATAAGTGTTGAGCTATTGAGAGATGTTAAGATAGATAAGTATGATGTGAATGATGTGAACTACAGAGTTTTAGGGTGTGAATTTGAGAAGTACAATGCAAACTTTCATGTGTTAGATTACTAAATGTAATGAGTAGAAGTTGTCTATAATTCTTTAGAAAGACTATGAAGGTGTTGGTGATGTTGTGGTGGATTTTTCTGTTGGATTGAGATGGATTTATCATTGTAACACTCTTCTCTATCTTTTTTTTATTATGGCAGTGAACCTTTCTTTCTTTTGGGCAATGGGCCCAATTGTATTTGGTGTTGATATTATTTTATATTGTGAGCTAATCCTCACCGTGGTTTTTCCCATCTTGGGTTTTCCACATAAATCTAGTTTTTTTTTGTGTATGGTGTTGATTTGGTTTTGGTTATTTTATTTGTTTTCATGATAAATCATTCTAACAGATTAAGGGTTAATTGGATTAATGGGATCTGAATGTTTGTGAGGGTTTTGAAGTTTTAAGGTACAATCGATTCACCCCCCCTCTCAATTGTCTTGTGCATTCAACAAGTTATCCTCTAGAGGAGACCATGATCCATAGGGTGGGTAGGGTGTCACCTACCACAAGTTGAGCCATATCATTATATGTGTCTTGGGAGCTTATGGGATGATCGAGCATTACAAGATGGTGAATCGCATAATATGGCACAATCACTCATGAGCTAGTATGGGATTTGTTCGGTGACAACATAGAGGTATTTTAATATAAATTTCTAATGTGTATTATATGATTTTTACTTTAAATTTTAGCATGAAAATTATTTTTTTAAATCATAATATTAAATTAAAAAATAATTGTTTATTATATATTTTAGCTTTTGAACTTAAAGGATAATATGACATCTACTATTCCACCAATATGTTTTATGGTCCCATCTATGTCAAAGGTAACTTTTTAGTATATCACAATTAATTAGTAGTTAGTTTATATTTACAATGATATTAAATATTTGAAATATATAATTTTGGTTGAATAGGTGGGCATTACACCATCATGCAACATGCTTGTTGGTAGTGTAGTTTGTGACATTAGATTTATTTAGGCATCATGTTCAATTTTTCACCTATGGGATCAATCAGGCAGGGCATGTTTGTTTTAGGTGTTCATGAAGGGAAAATGGAGGCATTGTTGTGCATGATTAGATCACACCCCTGATGTGAAACAAGGGAGTTCAGTTGAAAGGTCAGCCTCATTCAAGTTTGACATAACTTTCCTTTAAGGAGAAAGTTGGCAAGACCTAGATGTCTTGTTGACTAGCAGGGGTTCCATCAAGTCTGAATGCTTCAAATTAGGGATCCTATTGGCATGAGACTATCTGGGTCTTCCCAACCCATAATGCATTTGGTTAAATATGTTTCTATGTTGCCTATCAGCAAGACCCCAGGAATGTCATGGCAAGTGATTTCACCTACGTTCTTATCGGCAAGACATCGACATCGCCTCCGGGCTTAATTAGGGTTTCCCATCTGGGCTGAAGGTATCCTGAGAAAGGTCTCGCAAGATCTTTTTTATGTCTCATCAACCAGCTGACAAAAAGGATATGTGTACCTAAGGGAGATTTTTCCCTTCCGTAAGTGAAGTCTCTTGACTTTAAAGTCCACCAACTAATCGCGACGGTAAACACTTCAGCAGGAGTTGTCTTCTTTGGTGTGTGGTCTTCTCAAGTCCCTTAAGTCTTTCTGATCTAGAGAGGTCTCCCTGACAAGAGGATGTTACAACGATGAATATGAAATGTAGGAATACATATCGGCATGACTACAAAGGGGTCTCCCCGAAATGAAAAGATCGAAGAAAGCGTTGCGCCTTCGCCTATAAAGTCGTCGCGTCGCGGCGGGAGTCTCGCAACACAAAAAGAGATATCGCCATAGGTCTTCCCGAAAGAAGAAGGCCCCACCAAAGTTTCAGTTCGGTGATAATTTTTCCTTCAGCAGGAGGTCTGGCCGATAAGCATGGTGTCTCACCGAGAGTACAGGGGATTTGATGTGATGTCATGCCAAGGAGATAAAGTCTGGCCGAAATGAAATGAACTCGATGAGATGTCTCACCGATGGTCAGTTTGGACTCAAGTGCTCGGTTTGGCGAAAGAAAGTTTTCACCAGCGGAAGGTCCACCACTCAAAGAGGTTTCGGGCCGACATGAGGTAATATCGGCATAAGTCTTGGTTTCTCAATCCATCAGAGTCTCAATGAATGAAACGCCATCGGCAAAGCAAGTTTTCATCGCCACAAGGTCTCGCCGATTAGGAGATGTCTCGCCGATAGGATGTGTCTTTGGCGAGAGCGAATGCATTCGGCGAAATGTCTCGTCGACTAAGTAGTGTCACACCAACAGGGTATCCCCTCGGGGAGAAGAAGGATGTGTGCTAAGAAGTCTGGCCGAAGCTCGAGGGTCTCACCGATATCAACAAATTTGAGTTTGACGAGATGGATTTGTTTCAGTGAAATATCTCCCCTCGGATCAAGCAAGTTGCTTCACCGGCTGCTCCCTTCACTATAAGGTCTCCCCAACCTGAATGTACTAGCTAAGAGAAGAAGGACTTCACCATGTGGTCTTTCCCAAAGAATGCAGTCTTACCGATAGGTTTTGTGAGCTCGATATGACTCCTATAGCTCGCCGAAACGTCTCACCGATTGACCCATGCCATGCTGATAATCGCTGGCGGATGGAATCGCATCTGGAGACACCAATGGTGTCTCACCGCTATGTGTCATTCAGACCACCTTTGACCACCTGAGAAGCTCACGTGGTGTATGCCTAACCAATCAAAGGAAACTAAAAGAGTGACTCATTGGCCCAATTTGACTAATTGACTATTCCTGTGAAGAAGTCTGCAGAATGTGAACGACATGTATTCATTCTGAGATCATGAGCTGATGGATCGGCTTAGGTGATGATGTTCAGACCTAAAGGGAGTTCTGATGATGCTTTCAGAAGGTGGTCAATGTCCAGAAGGGTCCGGGACATGAAGGAGGCCGAAGGAAAGAAACAACCATGACTCACAGGGATAGCTTTAGGGACCATTGATGGGGATAGACCAGTATTAATGGTGATATTCTGGAACATTTAAGGCAGCCCCGATGGAGTTCAAAGATGGACATAGAGACAAAAGAATTAATTTTGCAGCTACCAAAAGATCTAAAAGGCTTTATGATAGAAATCTTTCAAACCAACATGAGCAATGCAGCGGATCTGCATAATCAACTTCACTGAAGATCTAAGGGTAAATCTTTTTCCAAGGCGTGATATTTTTGTAAGCCCGCATGTGTCACACTTTTATATAAGGCATTTTTCCTTCTTGTAAACAAGTTCTAGATGTTTTTCAAAGTTCAGACTTCTACTAGCTTCCTCTCTCATATTGTGTAAATTTGTAACTCATTTGGAGCATGTTATATAAAATTTACCTTGGTTACCATTGATGGTTCTTTTTGCCTTCCGTCTCTTTCTAGCGCATTAAGTAATTTATGATTCATCAAGCTACTTAGTGAAATATTTCTTTTCCTTATAGCTTTGTTTCATGTTAGCATGCCTTTCTTTGCAAAAGTGGTATCATGTAGGTTATAAACTATGTTTACTCAATTGCACATGAGCTTTTAATTTGTGAAAGTCTATTTTTCCTTCTTGAAAGTGTGTGCATGTCGAACCCTTTTGTATGCATAATCCACATAATCTTGTTGTGCAGTTCCGTATCCATCATAAGATCAAGTGTAACTTGAGTATCTCATTGTTCTTATTAGTTCGATGTATCACCTTAGTGTTTAGTTTCACTTTTGTACTCCTCCCTTTCCCTTTACAGAATCATTAGTTTAGGTGATTCCAAAGGAATTCGGCCTTCTCCGGAGGTTGACCTCTGTTTATAAGACCCACATCTTTTGAGGTCTTCCCATGTTACAATCGAGGCTGGACATCGTCTAACAGTGGTGCAACTTAGGAGATAATGTGCACATTGTAGCACATTTTAATTTTTTATTCTACAATATTTAATGTTTATGTGTACTTAAGTTTTCTAGTTATATATACTATTATCTTTTTAGTTGATGAGTTCAACTGTCATGCCTCATAGTATATGAGAAAATATGAATATCATTGTTGCTACTTCTATCTCATCATTGATGTTCAACACAACTATGATTATAAAAATACACATTTATTTATGATTATTTTCTCTAAACTGATATCATTAGGTTTTTATAAATAAATTATATATACTACTATCAAGTTATAAATTGATGCAAGCACCCCAATTGAAGGACATACCTCTCTTGATAATGTCAAGCATTGAAAGACAAAATAACTAGACTATCAATTTTTTGTTAGTGTTTGTATTATTTTTAGGTTATTTTAAAATAATATTTTATTATTATAGAGTTTGGAATATTATCTAATTTATTAATTATATGTGGTGTAGGAAAAGGGATCTAGGGTCTAAATTACACCTTTCCAAATATTGTATTTAGGAGGACACAAAAATGATTATAAAAGACCACTTGGCTACTATCCTCAAGGAAGAGCAAGAATGGTTGATCAGAGTTTTGGTCCTCTTTGTGGGGGTTGATGATTGTGTGTTGATTAGGAATTGGATTAGTTTGATTTTGTAAACTAGTTCAATTAAGCAACTACATCAAACTAATGTGAATACAAAAAAATATAGAACTGATAAGAAAAAACTAAGAATAGGTCAATGCGCCCTTGGTCTATTGGTGAAGTTGAATGATTCTAAATGAGCCCACTAGGGATCAAGTTTTGTTGAGTGTAAGGCCCTGAAATCATAAGGGATGAGTCTAGGATTGTATCCCATGCAAATTTGGTAGATTGGATACCCCTCATTCCTTGGCTCTTATTCAAAGAGGTTTAGCCTATGGATCATGTGCTTGTATCAAGTTGCAAAACAAATCCGGGTTTGATATAAAACCCTTCATTAAAAAAACCAAGAATAGCAGAATAAAGAGAAAAGATAGAGGAACGTAGCATCCAAATTTTGGTTGAAACTATCTAGTCAAGGGTGTGGGCATCCTAGACTAAGAATGGTTCTTCTTAAAATCTCTAAATAGGTATCAATGAGTTATAGTCTATAGATGTTTCCCTATCAACCTCAACTTTGAAACTTCATCTATTGATGAATAATTTATATTTCCCTCTTTATGAATGAGTGTACTTGAATGCTTAGTCCTAATATTAGGTCTTCAATCTTCTCCAAATACACTTTATATTTACTACTTGCAAGAAAGAGAGAGAAGAAAGGGTTGTTTTGTATAGGTTCTTACTTAAGTCAAACCCCATTTTGATGTTTCCACCTCCCCAATGACTATGATGATGTTTGATAAAGATTTCTTACCCTAGGTCAAACAAAGACAAATGGATAAAAAAATGATAAATCACAAGCATTGCAACTTACCACTCATATCTATTTTCCTTGATGGACTAAATTCATGTCAAACATCTCATACAAAGATAATTTTATGCTTGATTGAAGGTCCTACAAGTGTTAGTACTCACAAAATAATGAACATAAAACATGAAACAGATCTTATAAGATACATTGCTAACATGAATCTTGATTGATGATAATGTTGTAAAATGATGCTTATTCTACTCTTGAATTGCCTTGACTGCTTTTTTGGATGCTCAATTGATGTTCAAACTACCTTTAGTTTCAAATGGTGAAAAAGACACACATTTCTTCATTTCCCACAATAATTATTTGAAAAGCTAACAAATGAATTTTAATTTATAAATATAAAAATGTCAACAATAAAATATTAAAAATTGGGCCAAATAGAGTGGTCAAGGGTGAGGGCACCCTAGACTAGATCTATTTTGGTATTTAAGCTATCATTAAATAAATAAATAATTTTAATTCCCTATTTTATCTAGATTTTCTGAAAATGATAATAAAACAAGCAAATAATAAGCATAATTAGGTCTAAGCACATAAGGGGCAGTCAAACATAGTGTGAAATTTCCAAGGTCGATAATTTATGATGCTACATTTTATTGCAAGATGTTGTGTCCCTTAGTCTCCTTTGTGCAATGCGTTGCTTGGTTCATGACATGGATTAACGGTCTCCTGTGGATCTTGTATAAATCTGGCAGTTGTATCAGGCATTAACAGGTTGATCTTTTGGTGCAACAACAACCACCAATGTAACAATTGGTATCAAAGCCGAGGTCACAGTTCAAACTCCTCGCTTGCGCTGGGGGGATTGTTGCAAGATGGTGTGTCCCTTGGTCTCCTCTGTGCAGTGTGACGCTTAGGTTCATGGCATGGCTTAACCACCTCCTATATATCTTGTATAAATCTGGTGGTTGTATCGGGCATTAACAGGTTGATCTTTTGGTGCAATGGAAACCACCAATGTAACACATTTATCCCCCACTTTAGTGTGAGCATGAGTGTACTCATGCTCACACTAAAGTAAGGAAAATCCAAGAAGGTTTCTTTCATCAAAACATTGAGAAGTAAGATGACATTGAATCTAGAGAATGTGTTATCCCCTAGGCTCAATATTCTACTAAATAATAATGTAAGGTTAAAGGAACACACACATGAGGTGCAACACAGTAAATGAGACATGAAAAACAAAAAAATGCACTATGAAAACACATACAACAACCATAATTCCCAAAAACTATATACACACAATGCAAAAAAAATACTAACATAATGCAAACATGATGCAAACACAAAAAAGGGGTATGAAATCATGGACTAGCAAGATCCAAAAACTCCTACTAGAATCCATACCCAAGATATCCATAAATCACTGGATAGAAAAGTTTGATATTTTTTAGGTGACCCTTGAATAGATAAAGGCATCACAAGCTAGTGAAGTCAAGTATTCACTAAGTGATCTTGATAATAAACAACATAGGCTAGTGAAGTATGATATTCACTAGGTTTTTGCAAAGGTAACAAATGAAAACACACAAGGACTAGTGAAGTTTGATATTCAATAGGTGAGTTCCCATGTCAACCGTACCAAGAACTATAAGAAAAGCATTTTTTTACAAAATAATTTTGATAAGGCACTACAAATATGATCAATATTCCCTAAAAGTGTCACTAATTTTATAGTGTGTGAACAAAGTGAAGAAAATAATGGAATGTATGTCCCCACCTTAAAGTAATTTCTAATTCCAACCAAGAGCAATTGCCTTTAAGGTAGAATAAAGATGATATTTGTAAAATGATAGGCCATGAGAGCTTGTTGGGAAACCCTACACCAAGTGATATTTTCCCAAAAAAGTTGACTCGTGACAAGGGGTTTCCCCCAAAATAAAGTTATAACAAGACAAAGTATCACATGAGGGATCCATAGATCTGGGATCAGTATAAATGAGTGACAATGCATAATATGATCATGCTCTAAATTGACATCATTCTCCAAATACTTGTGGAACTATGAAAACAAGGGAGGAAAGAAGATAACATAAAATCCTTTGGGTCAACATGGAAGAGACCTTAATGTATTAATGCTTTGAATCATTCCCAAAAGGAACAAAAGAAAGACATTTCTGACACAAAGAATAATGGAGATACAAATAGAAGAATGTCACAACAATTTCATTTTCTTTGTATCCTTATGTCAATGAGAACAAAAAGGGTCATTCAAAGAAAAAGAAGAAAGGCCAATACATTCCAAGCAACACATTACAAGGAGACCACATTACATGCAAGAAAAAACATAAAGACACAAAGGTACTACACATGCAATTCGATCTATAGAAAATTGGATGCATCCCAATCTTTCTCATCATAAATAGAAGGTGGATAATAAGCAAAAAGAACTAAAAAAAATGCAATACAAGGAGATGTACAAGGTTCAACATGTGGTGGGTCACTCATTGAAGGAGGATCATCATGGTTACCCCCATCTAGATTCATTGATTTTACAAACATAAGAGATAATTTATTATGATCATATTTTTGTTCTTTTATTTTATCTTTTGATTCAATGTTGGAATATATCACAATGGGTTGCATTCTAGTGATATCGACATGATTGCAAGCACTATCATCCATGTGAGAGATTTTTAATCTTTAGCTTGGTTGGGAAGATAAGGTTAAACTTCATGGTTAGGTGAGGGAGGTGGAGTGGATTCAGGCAATGATGAGGATAGATGGGTGGAAGGTATCTCATCAGAATTTGGTTGTATGGATGGAGGATCATTAGGTAAGGATTTACTATCTTCAACAAGTTGACGAGCCATAGATTGACATTTTTTTTCCTTCCTTTGTACTTTAATTTAATCTCGCATGAGCTTCAACTTGTGAAGGAGGAATTGAGGTGTTTTCTAATATTGGTCCATTTTATTACTTTGTAGGATGGATTGAAGGAATAATCAAAGGTTGGGAAATCATAGGAGTTTTAGGTTTTTCCCAAGGGATTGTTTCACTTTAGGAGGCACAAAAGTACTCCTTGAAATCATCACCGAATGGTTGTCTTGTGGTCCTTGATAGGACATGGAAAATGGGGAATTGCAACATAGATGCCAAAAGGTTGGGACCAAGGAAGAACATCTAGTTCAGGTTGAGGTTAATTCACTACCTATGGAGTAGGAGGAATAACCATCAAAGCCACTAGAGACAGAGGAGCCTTAAGAGGAATATTGGTAAGGGATAATTGAGCTACACACTTGGATTTAAATTTTTAATATGATAAGATTAGAAAATATTTGTGAGGTTGAGAAATTTGGGTTGGTTGAGGTTAAAAGTAATCAAGTGAGAAATTTCCATGAAGGGCCACAGGTTTAAATCCATTATGATAAATATTATGTATTTTTCTTTCCAATAGGAATTTAAGACATTTATGAATAATCAAGGGGACCACATTCATGGAGGTAAGCCATGGGTGACCTAACTTCACATGAAATTAATCCAATGTCAATATTATGGTAAATAAAACATCCAAATTTTTAGGTTCAACCTTAACTGGAAGAGTTGTAGAATCGATTGTAGTGCGAATAGAGCCATCATGATCTTTTAGTGATACTTATGATTGTTCATAATTATTCTTATAAATTTCATGCACATCTAAAAATTCTTCATTGATCATGTTCACTACATACACAAGATTAATTATTATTCCCTTATGGTTTTATCATTAATTCTATCGGTGATGTTGTTGAATACCCAAGATACTGAGGGGGGGTGAATTAGTATCTTCTTTAACTTATTGAAAAAACACCATCCAATTTTTTCAATGCATATAACAGTAAGAATGAGCAAGAGCATTAGCAGAATATAAAATCACACAACACATGAACACCAGGATTTTTACTTGGAAAACCCAAAATGGGAAAAACCACGGTGAGGATTAGCTCTCAATTTAGTATAACCGGTTATAAGATATTACAAAGGGTGGCTCACTTCCAGGACTCACTGTCCAAAATGGGAGGCTCACTACCTACAAAGATACAATGTAGAAATGGCTTATAACCAAAATATGAACTGATAAAGTTACACCTAACAAGTGTTGATTCAATTCCTTTGATGCTCAGTAAACTGACTTTGCACACTTCATAATCTTCACATACTTGTATATCACTCTTCACTTTCACACAATCAATCTCAAAACAGTCCATATATATATATATATATATATATATATTTGTATATCTGACTCATCTACAAGCATCAATTAGCTCAGCCTAATTAGATGCAACCCTTATTCACCAAAAAGATTAATTGTCAACTATATATATATATATATATATATATATATATATATTTGTATATCTGACTCATCTACAAGCATCAATTAGCTCAGCCTAATTAGATGCAACCCTTATTCACCAAAAAGATTAATTGTCGGCTTCAAGTTTGTACAAAAAAAATCCAAAAACAATTCAAGTGTGTAGTACGCTATAATATGTCAGCATGGACATAAGATAGGTCACAAATACATACGCAACCCAAAATTAATCCATTATAACATCAACTATTGATTAGGTCGTCCAGGGATAGACCTAATAACAAAATACAACAACAGAATAATGCCAACTCGCCATACGAGCGCCTGTGCACATGAGATTCTGAACTTACAAGCTTCTAGCAACCAAGAACCATTTACCAAAACCGCAAGTTATGATATTCATCAACGAAGGATTGTAGACCAAAATACTAGAGAATAATAACTGCGTACTGGTTCAAAATACCAGATCAAACTAGAACTTAAACTTGTAGTTGCAACTTATATAACAGTGACATCAATGAGAACACAAAAGTTGTATAATGAGATGTTCTTCTTCATTCTTCCAACAATCTCCCCCTTTTTCATTGATGGAAACATGTGCCAAAAGAGTTTACAAACCTCCTATGTGCAACACACTCTTCCCTTTTCTCTCCATGACATTCTCTCCCCCTTTGACATCAAGGACAAAGGGCAGTCCAAAAATATGAAAACTAAAAAATCATTACCTGGAGGATGGTGAGCCTTGAAGCTCCTTGAGAATACCTTGCCATGTTGTCTTTCCATTCTCCCAACTCTTCTTAGCATATATCAACATTTTGTTCAGAGATTCTAATTCGATCAGGCTTTCTTCTGCATCATCCAGAGTGCCTGGAGTCAGATTGATCTTTTCTAATTTTCCTGCATTTGCTAAAGCATTGGCCACCGAAGTGTACTCCATTCTCACAAGGTCACCTAACTGACCAAATCTTCTAATGATGTCTTCCTTCTGCTTCTGTAGAATAAAAAATTTCTCTCTATGAGCAGTGATAGCATTCCAAGTTGTATTGTCTCTATTTTTAGATGCACTGTATGTACTAGAAACAACTAACAACTAGGACTCAATGGATTCCATGAGATCTTTGATACTCTGTGTGGCATATGGACACTTTATGTAGTAAGAAAATACAGTATTTGCTTCAAACTCACAAGGTTGCACAACTTCCAAGCTCTTTTCCACATTGGTGTGTGCTAGAGCACATTTTTCATGAAGTTTTTAGAGCTTTTTCTCTACCATTTTCTCCTCAATCTCTTGCCTGGTCTTCTCACCTAGTCCAGAGGCATACTCCTTGAAGGAGTCCAATAGAAGTTTCATATTTTCTACCGAAGTGAGAGATGTATCAATTGATATACCGAGGGTGGCCTCCTGTAAAGCTTTGAGGGCATCATCAATAAGCCATGTCCCCTTTTGATGTGTTTCCAAAATTTCTTTTCTTCCAGATGCATGCAATGCATCCCCTAACACCAATTTATGAATGGGAGATATTTTGTCCAAATCCACACTACCTTGAACCATGGGGAGTTGTAGAAGTTCCAAAGGAATTACCAGTTGGAACCTAATTTGCTTGGATAAAAATCCTTTTAATACATCATCGTCGGAGGAGGATTCTCTAGAGGACCTTTGTGAATCCACAACCTTCCTTTGATCTTCTTCATTCTTCATGGAAAATTCCCCATTTCTTTCTTCTTCCTCTACTCTTTCTTCTTCCTCTACTCTTTCTTCTTTGTCTCTTTCTTCTTCATTCCTTTAACCTACATATTTATCTTTTTCACCTTCATCTTTATCTTTTTCACCTTCAGCTAACTCCAAGAGGACAACATTAAGCTTCTCTGGTTCAACTTCTTCCTCATTTTTTTTCTCTATCTTCGAAGGATTATTTGTAACACCTATTTCCAAAAGGGTATATGTATCATTTGTTCCTAGAGGAATGTCTTCCTTTACCTCTGCAGAATCCTCTTCTCTTGATTTAGGTGTAGAACCGGATGGGAGTGCACCAAACATACCATATTTCTCATCCATACCCCTAATGGCTTATGTAGTTTCTTTCTTTATTTTCTTTATTTGCTTTTTATCTTTTGTCATCAAAGTGTTTACCATTTTCTTCATCTGAAACATCTTTGAGCATACCTTCTTCAAGGTTTCCAAATAATTTGGGGTCAAAGAGGACCCAATTTTCTCAAATGCCTCATTTCTTATCTTTTCTTCCAAATCAACAGCCTTTGGTCTTCTTTTCATCAAGGCATCCCACAATTTCTCAGGTACATTGTTCTTAACATATTCCCAACTAACTTCCAAAGTAATAGCATATTCGATAATAGCCAAAATCAATGTTTTCATGTCCTCTCTACCTACTTGAGTATAAATTTATGTTATAGGCTGCAACATATCTTCAAAATGAACTAAGCTATTAACCAATGCCTCTAATCTGAGAGGGGAACCAGGTCTTACCGGTGAGGCCTTTTGTTCTTATTGGTCGGGAGATGCCTCTTTTGACACCTTTTCCTTCTTCGAGTCTGGTTTGGTGTGCACATGAACACCAAAACCTTGTTCTTCATCTTCTTTAGAGGATGACACATAGATATATCTTAGACCCAACACTTGCTTCCTATGAAGCACCTTCACCAGAGGGCATGTTCCCTTTCTTCTTTCTTATCAATTTAGCTTCAAGGTCTTCCTCCTCTTCTTCTTGCTCTTCAATGATACTGAGGTTTTTTTCCCTTGTTTCCTTTTCCTTCTTACCTCTCTTGAATGGTGCCACCGGAGGAGTCTCTTTCCTTTTTCTTGATCTTGTAGTGTGTCTGGAAGGAGCCGGGCCTTTTCCTTTACCAGGAGCATTGGGCTCTACCTTCACTGATGTAGAAGTTGCAGTTGGTTTTGAAGGAGTAGTTCTGTTGGATCTCCTTAGTCCTAATGATTCTCCAGCCATCTACTCTCCCATGGCTCTTCCCTATGCAATCTATCCATCGGTGAAGCCAGTCTTTCTAAGTATTTGATCTACATTATTCCTTATCACAAGAATCTTATGCTTCAACTAAATTTCCATAGATTTTTCCTCATAAGTGACCACTCTTGGTTCATTGGTATCATTTGGGATTTTCAATAGGACTTGTACATAACCTTCTACTTCATCCTTTGTACCTTCATAACCTAACGGTTGAATCCAGCTAATCCAGGGTTCAACTGCCTCAATCATGCACTCATCTGTGGAGACATGAAATATGATGTCATTCTTGTACTTTTCAACAAATTTCCTTGAAATCCTTTCTCATTCATTCATGTTGCTTTTGAATACAGTAAAGAATGTTGTCAGAGCATTGTCTCGACTCTTCAAATCACCAAAGCTATGCATATAATCAAAAATTTGATGTGCAACAGGTCTTGATGTATCCCATATTACCACATCATCTCTTTTGGGAAGACATCTAAGAAAGTAGAACAATAGACAAACAATCAGGTAACCAAACTTAAATGCATATTTCTTCTCCCTTTTCATCTTCAGGTTTTCAAACAATTGCTACTGGAGAAGTTCGCACAGATCATATTCTACTCCATTTGTTGCCATGTCATATTTGATATATATAGTTGTAGCAAACACAAAATTTTCCCTATTTATGAAGTAGATCTTGTGACCGATCATTATGGTTGCATACTACATAGTAGGATTGGTAATAGGTTTTGTTGCAAGAGCTCTTTTGTCAAATGTTGCTTCAGTGAGTTCCATCACCACTTCATTTTTCACAAACTTCAACACTGATACCGGTCCAGTATCACAGAGTCCGGTAACTACCTTAATCACTTCCTTAGTTATTAGGTGAGGTATGTCAGTCCACAAGAACTTATCATGAATTCTACTAAGAGCAGGTGTAACATACTTGTCATCAACAATGGAGCTAAAGATAGGAAAATGATTCCATCGATCCAGCTTCTTCACAACAATATTTGCATACTCGGGTTTTATCAAGAAATCATCCCCGGTGAGCTCATTTTTCCACATATCTATCTCAAGTTAAGGGCGCATTAATCGAGAGAGCGGGTGAACTGTCAAAACTTTTCAACTTCGACCAAGATTTTTCATTCTTATTTCCTTTTCTTTCAATAATAGAGTAGAGTAATCACTTTTGAAAGCACAAAGATATGACAGCATTAACTCAGTCTATTTGGCAACTTATGAAAATATGATTTGAGTGAGATATCTTGCATTTTCCAAAACATAGCTCAGATTTGATCTCAATATTACTCTGATTAATGCATTCATGAGTTGAATGTAATCATTCATAAATAGAATTGAGAACAGTAATAATCCCAACAGAGAACTAAAACAACAACACAAAAAAGTAGAGAGCATATAGAAGAACAAAGAGACAAAAGCTTTTGCCGAGTGGAAAACCCTCCTGGGGTATAAAAACCACTCCTAAACTGCCTTACTGGCTTAATCTTCAAAACCACTATTAACAATGCCTTATAGGCTAATTTTTGAGCACCAACTCAAGGAGCACCAACCCCTCATTTAGAGACACCAATCTCAAGGAGTACCAACCCCTTATTTAGAGACACCAATCTCAAGGAGCACCAATCCCTTACTCAGATTACAAAATTACAATAATAATATCAGAGGATCACTCTATTTTCAAGTAAGCTCAAGAAACTCAACACTCTTATCTACCTCATACTCTAAGAATCCAACTCTATATTACAGAGTTTTCCAATACATCTCTTGATATAGCTAAAATAACTATTTCTCGAATCATTTTAGTACCTCCACTATTTTGACACGGTTTTATTTACATTTCAAGTATGTTGTGAAGAAATCTTCAAAAAGCGTTTTTCACCAGATTCTGAAATTCTCTTGTTGATTTTTGAATGTGAAGCTGAATAATGACAGACTGTAGATGATGGTAAAAAATCAATAGTAACGCTTATCCAAAGAACTGTAAATCATCCATTATTTCAAAAACGCAACTGCTCAAAAAGGAAACTTAATGAATATTCTGCCATGTAACGGTTTTGAGATTCGATGCCAATCCATGATGTCGGCATGCAACTATACTTAGAAAAATCCATGCCGGCCACAGTGTATGAGTCTTCGTTAATCATTTGCTGAGACAACAGTCGCCATGTGTTCTTTGTGATTCGCTATGACCTTATGCGAGCTGCATTTCCTTTTGTCCCTGTGCGTCGCCAAGCCCTTCTGCCGTCAGGGAGAAACCATATCGAAGATCTTTATGTTTCCCCGAGATCACATTTCTGTTATTCATAGTGAAACAATCGCTGAGACACAAGAGTCTTTCTCACCGAGATGCCCTTTTGTTCCATTCACTATCGCTATAGCCTTTTGATATCGGAGAGACATCTTGTAGACAAGTCTTTGTTTTTTCGAGAGCCCTCGTGATCAACATGTTGCAACAACAATTCAATACCTATGCCGAAAGAAACTTTATCACTATCAGTCATCCCTCTGTATGTCACTGTAACCTTCAACAGTCGGGGAGACATTATATAGAATACCTTTTGTTTTACCGAAACCCCACTTGATACACATTAATCACTGTGACACATGGTTTTTCTTGCCGATGAGACCATCTGTCCCAAGCAGGTCGCTATAACATGCCAACATCGGGGAGACCTCCTGTAGATTATATTGTGTCATACTGAAACTACCCGAACACCTTAGATTGCCAAGATAATTCAATTCTCATACCAATAGAGACCATTTGTATTCCATCGGCGAGACATATCAATGTTGGGGAGACCTCTCATAGAATGCTTGAGTCATACCGAAAGTCATCCTTTCATCTGGTGTCACTGAGGCAATCCAAATCTTATGCCAACGAAGTCCCTTTATGTTCCATCGGTGAGACCGAAGGTCACTCGCCGAGACCTCTCGCCGAAAACCCTAGCTCTTACTAAAGAGACTACCTTTATGTTTTCGGTCGGTGTAACAAATCAAATTCACCAAGACCTTTCTTCGATGCACAAACTCTTACCGAGATGCATACCTTTACATTGTCAGTCGGAAAGACAAGAAAAACTCGCCAAGACATTATATCGATAGCCATTAGTTTTACCGATAAGTCTCCATATGCATACGGTCGGTGAGACACACTTGAATTCGCTGAGATACTAAACTGAATACTCCAAGTCTGGCCGAAGTGAAATCTTTTAATGCACCCGTCGGTGAGACCAAAAGAGTTTGCTATGACCATATAACGATGCCACAACTCTCGCCGATAGACTTCCACATGCACTAGTCGGGGAGACATTTCAAGTTCGATGAGACACTACCCCGATAACAAAACTCTGCCGATAAGTTCATCTTCCTTCGGTCGTGAGGCAATATGTCTTCGCTAAGACATCATTCCGATGGGTATAACTTATGCTGATATGAACTTTCTTGTGTCGGTCGCCAAGACACAAAGCTCGATGAAACAACATGTCGATAGGGATTTCTTACGCCGATGAACCACCTCATGTATTAGTCAAGACCCAACTCATTCGGTAAGACCTCTCAACGGTGAAAGATACTCATGCCAAAGACTTTTCTTCAGTCGCCAAGACCATGATCAATGTCATGTCAAAAATTGCTTGTATGTAAAATCAAATGTTATGACATCAGAAACGTCTTGCCGATAGGCAACATAGACATTTATCAGAGAAATGGATTGGGGAGACCCAAGCATTCTCACGCCGATATGTTCTTTCTTGTCACCAAAATAATGTACAAATAAGATAACCTGTGACTGCACGAAGCTCAAACTGATCAGTACCATAAGATATTAAAATTTTGAATGTAGACTGTCCACTAAATGCCAAGGCATGTAAACCATATAGACAAAACTATACCACCAAGATAAAGCATGAGAAACCAAACTGAAACTGTCAACAAGTAGATCAACTGAAAGGGATTTTGTCATCAAGGACAAACCATATGATCACAATTGATATCCAACACTATCAATTTGTTGTGATTATATTCCTTAGTCTTAACACGAATGTACATTCTAGTGTCTTCAGTGGGCATGACACCATGAGGAATCCATGAGAAAGCGCCCAGAGGGTCATCTTTAAAAACCTTCATGGAATACTTCTTGTAGGAAGGTCTAGGTATTTCTGACATGTTTACGACTACAGGGGTTGCCATATTTCCATAAATCAAGCTCAAATTATTTTAGAAAGAATATTCCCACAACAGCACAGAAGAGTAAAATACCTTTTTCTTTCGTGTGAACCAAAACTAGGGTGTTCCCAACTCACTCTTCAAATCACCTCGAGATTGATCCAAATTGATTAAATGCACAAGTCATCAAAACATCTTACAAATTCACTTTATAGATCAATGAGTTGCCCTAATTCGCATTAAATATGACATAATTCAAAAAGCTAATAAAAACCTTCTTCACTACACTGAAAAACCCTAATTTTCTCCACAAATGATCATGCCTACAACTTTTCTTTCGGTTCCTTTTGCATAAGATTTATTTATTCATTCTTTACAACATATCTTTGTGCCAAAGTCTAACACATCAGATATCCAAGGGAGTTGAAAAAATTTCTGTTAATGCTCCCCCTAAGACCATGCTAGGTCTAATTGCTAGAGGAATTTTTTGTACCAGATGAGGGTACAGACACATTTCATGTCACTAGCTCTTCTTTCTTCTTCCCTATCTTGTTCATTTCTTTCTTAAATTCATTCTTTTCAATTGTCTTCACTTGTTCATTCTTCTTTATTGGATTAGATTGTTTTCCCCCTTTACTTTTGCATACTCTTGAAATATGTCTGGGTTTGTTGCAATTGTAGCAAACAACATTTTTTTGATTTGTTTGATCTCCATTAACCCTTGATCTGCACTAATTTTCTTTGTGTCCAAACTTATGACATGCATAGAAGTAGCCAACAAAAGATTTATTCATTCTTCCTCCATTAAACCAATTCATCATCTGAGTTTTGCATTCACTAGCTCTATGTCCAACTTTCTTGCATGCAAAGCATTGTTTGGAGAAGGGACTAGCATACTGGTTTATTCTACTTCTACACCCAATTGCCTTGTGACCAAATTTATTGCATGAAAATAAAACACCATTGAAAGATGGGTACCTTTGAGCATTTGGTTGTTTGATAGGTAGTCTTCTAGCAAAGCTTCTTGGATTTCTTGTCTACTTTCCTTTATCTTGAGTATTTTGATTGTCCATTGTGTTTGGGGTCTGCATAGCCTTTGAGCTTTCACCTGCTTCCATTCCCAAACCACCTTTATCTTTAGTTGGTTTCTATCCTACAATCAATTCATCGAGCTTGGTGGAGCTTGTTTTGAACTTATCTTCACAAAGTCTTATTTTTTCCAGATCTACTTTCAAGTTTACCACTTCTTGTTCAAGCCTTGAGCATTCATCAGTCTTGATTTGCACCACTGTATTCAGACATTATTCAATTCTCTTCTTTTCCTCCACTTTCACCTTCAATCCAGTGATCTCTTCCTTTGCTTGTTTTAATTGCTCACTTACTTCTCTATGTCTCTCTTCGAATTTCTTCAATTGCTCTTTCAATTTCTTGATGCATTCATTTTCCTCATCAGTATTTTCTTTCAAATCTTTGTTTTCAATTTCAACCTTGTCAAGATCTTCAAGAGTAGCCCAGAGTTCTTCTTTATCATCCATTTGTTCAATCTTCAAGATCTTCCTCAAGCTATTAGGATTCTTCGGAGGAACTAGGCTCTGATACCAATTGTTGAATATCCAAGATATTGAGAGGGGGGGTGAATCAGTATCTTCTTTAACTTATTGAACAAACACCATCCAATTAATCTAATGCATATAACAGTAAGAATGAGCAAGAGCATTAGTAGAACATAAAAGCACACAACACATGAACACCAGGATTTTTACGTGGAAAACCCAAAATGGGAAAAACCACAGTGGGGATTAGCTCGCAGTATAGTATAACCGATTATAAGATATTACAAAGGGTGGCTCACTTCCAGGACTCAATGTCCAAAATGGGAGGCTCACTTCCTACAAAGATACAATGTAGAAATGACTTACAGCCAGAATATGAACTAATAAAGTTACACCTAATAAGTGTTGATTCAGTTCCTTTTATGCTCAGTAAAATGACTTTACACACTTCATCATCTTCGCATACTTGTTTATCACTCTTCACATTCATACCATCAATCTCAAAATAGTCCAATATATATATATATCTAACTCATCTGCAAGCATCAATTAGGTCGGCCTAATTAGATGCAACCCCTATTCACCAAAAACATTAATTGTCGGCTTCAAGTTTGTACAAAACTTTTCCAAAAACAATTCAAGCATGCAGTACACTATAATATGTTGGCATGTACCTAGGATAGGTCACAAATACATCCACAACACAAAATTAATCCATTATAAAGTCAACTATTGATTAGGTCGGCCAGGGATAGACCTAATAATAAAATACAACAACAGAATAATGCCAACTCGCCATACGAGCACCTGTGCACATGAAATTCTGAACTTACAAGATTCTAGCAACCAAGAACCATTTCCCAAAACTGAAAGTTATGATATTCATCATCGGAGGATTGCAGACCAAAATACTGGAGGATAATAACTGCATACTAATTTAGAATACCAGATCAAACTAGAACTTAAACCTGCAATTGCAACTCATATAACATGGTGACATCAATGATAACACAAAAGCTACATAATGATATGTTCTTCATTCTTCCAAAGGATGTAAAGAGGACCATTAGGTGCATGTATAGAAGCATAAATATGTGTAAAAGTGATATCATGTAATAGATTAGGTTGAATTTTGTAATAATGGACATCAATCATGTTGATCATATCATATATGTTATCAACATCCTCTTCATTATCATTTTCTTCAAAAATATTAGTTGCATGACTTGGTAATTGATTGGTAAATATTTGTAAGTTTTGATTAGGTGGCACTTTTGATTCATTCCCTTTATTTTTTATACCAACCAATTGGATGATATTAAAATCAATAAGATTAGTTCTTAAGACACATACATATTTTTGTATCATTTATAGGTGTATGATGATATTGGAAAAAGGCCTTTGCATTAAATTTAGGAGATAATGGTTTTGTGGTATCAATAGGATGAATAGGAGTAAGTTGGTCATGTTCTTATTACACAATTGTAACATAATTGCATGGAGAGAATCAAGTAATTGTGAAAATTGTTTATATCTTGGCCTAAATTAATATGGTGTTGTAGATGTAGTAGCAACATGTGTTGAATTTTATTAGATGATTGAGGAGTATTTATTTTGATGAAGTTTTATTTTTCTTCTTAAATGATTGATAGTCAGATTGAGGACCAAATTCAAATTAACTATTAGGAGCCAACGAAGGTGTGCCTCAATAATGGCTAACCAAAATTTGGCAATTGTGAAGAGCGCATACATAAATGTGTGAATGATGGATATTTCATTAATAAGATATTATCTTGAATTTTAGGTTTAATTTTTCAATAGACTCTTTGTATATTGGCATCTAAGAGAGAATATGATAAAGATATTGGTATCATACTAAAAAATTAGCCAATTTTTCCTTAGATCCTTGTTTGCAATGGACTAAATCAATCAATGTAACTTGAGGTCCAATGTTTTCTTGAAAATGTTGAAGGAATTCATGAAGTTGTGTAAAGGAAGTAATCAAATTATTAGGCAATGAACAAAACCAATTCAAGACCATGTCTTTAAATTACTAAGAAAAGAGTTTAGCTAGGAGAGCATCTTCGAAAGGAAATCACTACATAGAGCGATAAAAGCCAATACATGATTGTTGGGATCTCATTTGCCAAGATAATTCTCAAAGTGAGGAATCTCAATGTTTTACAGAATAGGTATTTTTAGGATAGCAAATGATAGTGGACTACGTGTGAGATATGTTGGAGGATTAGAATTGGATTGAATTTGGTTCATGTTTAAAAAAAATTGATGTAGAGATGACATGTTTTGTAAAATTTAATTTATTACAGGATCATTTTTTGACATATTTTGAGAATTTGTGGAGTGTGTAGGGATATTGTTAATGATTGGAGGGTTATTGTTTTGAAATTTGATGAGAGATGAATAAAATGGAGGTGTGGTATATGAAGGGACACAATTATAAGGATTCCCACAAGAAATCCCTAAGCTAGAGTTAAGACCCTTACTATATTGTGTGGTGGATGCTACAATTGGGGGTGAAAGTAGGTATAGAAGGTATGGTTGTAGGAGAGGAAACTTGTTTTCCTATTATATTTTGAACATTGGTAAGGGTATGAGCACAACTAGCTATTGTAGGGATGTTTGAGTCCACTATATGAGCCAGGCTATGCAACACTTCTATTCCTTGTGAATCATTGATCAATTTTCTAAGGTTATCCATAAGAGGAACAATTTCTCCAACCAAGGATTCAGTACTTAAGTATAGTTGAAGGCTTTCAAGGTCTTTTTCCAAATATTTTTATCTTTAGGGACATGTGTAATACTAGCTTCCAAGTCAACATGAATGGTTAGTGATAAAAAATACATAGACAAAGTAGAAGTAGGGAGAGGATTAAAGATAGATTGTGTAGATGCAATTCCTTGAGTGAAAGAGTTATAGAACTCAGACTCAACACCAGATGTGATTGTAGCATGAGAATACATGAATATATAACTACATCTCACAAGAGTATTTGATATGGGACACCAAGTCATGAAGTTCATAAATTGATTAAAATATTCAAGACACGAGTGGGTATAAAATGATGGGAAGAATGGATGGTGATGATAGAAACAGACACAAATTTTAGAAACAAGAAACAAACCTACACAGAGGTTACAGAAACAAAACTATGACTAAAATTTAGAGTGAAATTATAATGACAAGGGAGAGGGAGCCCTACACCTGAGATGCAATTTTTTTTAAGTTTAAAGATCCAGAAATATAGTATCATGTTTAAAGGTATGATTTTTTATAGGTTCAGGTCTGCCACCCAACAAAATTCTAGAAATGCAAGAAAACCTAATTTTTTTACATAAGGCACATGTATGCATGATTTTTTTTGTTTCAAAGCAATAAAATGAATTCAATAGTCCAAATTTATTGATAAATAATAATGTTTAGAATACAATATGTGATAACTAGTTGAATTTGTCTCTGAAATACTAAAAAATATAACACTTTTGATTTATTGAAATAAAAAATAACATGCAAATATTTAATTTTTCAATGTATCACACAACATCAAATGAAATTTGAATAATAACACTTTCAAACAACCTAATATTTCACTTAGATTCATGTAAATTTTTTTCCTAAACCTTGAGTTTGGGCATACGTATTTAAATTTTTGGATATCTTTTTTGTTTCGAAACTTTGTGGTGCAGGAGCACCTACACCTTGTTGGAAAAATTGGAACCATTGAAGGTCTACTAGTGGATTAGGAGATAGTATAGGGTTTATTTTGAATTTTTTGTCTTTAATAAGGGCTATTAAGACCAATTTTAATGTAATAAGGGCTTGGAGAGTCATTTTTGTTGAAAAAATGAAAGAGTTGCCCAATAATTGTAAAAGTTGTTATAAACTTATAAAAGTTGACAACTTGGGATTTCAAGAGTCATTAGAGTTTGAAAGGTGGTTAAGGGCATTGGAAATTGGGAACTAATGGGAAAAGGTATTTAAGAGCCTCTCCATGTCGTTTGTAGGTTGTTGATCATATTTGGAAGCAATTTCATTAAGTTTTCAACGTTCAATTTGCATTTTGTTCTATTTTTCCTGAAGTTTTGTGTTGTACGGATCCGTACAGGTGTGTCATGGTCTGAAAACTTTTGAGGATGAAATTATATATTTTTTCTCTCAATTAAATTTGATTTGAAGTCTTAACTCAAAATTTTGCAAAAGATATCTCATATTTATTGTGACTGCCCTATTTTGTTGAGTTAAGGGTTTTGAGGGAAACAAAATGATTTTTTAACCAATCCACCTGATTTTTAACCCTGTGGCTCGGTGGATTTGTTTGTAATATGTTAGAATAGATGTTTTGATGCATTAGGAAGCAAGGAGGGTTGATAAGTTGATGATGGTGTGAAGCCCTAGGGCTGGGTAATGATATTTCACCATGAAAATGAGGAACCAAGATAGGGTTTTGACAAATTAATGAAAGAATCAGTCTTGTGAGTGTTTTTTGAGTTTGTGCAAGTGTTTTGGAAGATGTTTGAGGCATTTTTTTGATTGGGTAAGCCCTGGAGGTGTGATTTTCTATAAACCCTATGTATTTGCATGGTAAAGTGAGGGTTTCCAAGAATAGCATTATAAAGGCCTTAAATGTGCAAAATAATTATGAAATTTGTTGTTTTGAAACATATATAATGACTTTTTGAGGTGATTGAGTGAAGAGCAGGTGTTTAGAAGGCACTCTCTTTGGAAAAGAAGGCTAATTCAGTAGCCTAAGGTAGGGGTATGCTATTGATTCTCTAATTTGGTCTGAAGGAATCATAGTTGGATTTCACATATGTTGAATAACCCTTTAAAGGGTATCTAAATCATTCATTTGTTTCGAAAGTGTTTTGGAGAACTTGGAGGAGAAAGCCCTTAAACTGGGTCAGTTATGCTACTAGGGTAGTCATGGTTAAGAGTGAGATTTGATGAGATTAAGTGACTTTGTTTTGAAGTTAGGTTGATACTCATTTGATTGACATTGTGTGAAGGTTGTCATCCCTATACTGCATCAGATTGGTATCAAAGCAAGGGAGTAGGTCTCTTGAGAAAGAAGGTTAAGAGTTTGTGTGCAAGGAGAAGGTATACTTGGAGGAATCAAAATGTCTCCTAAGGGAAGTGTTGTTGCAAAGAAAGTTGACAACCAAGGTAAGAAGATAGAAGCCTTGGAGAGGGAAATTGCTATGTTGAAGGCTAAATGTAGGGTTCTCTTGGAGGAGAGTGAAACAGGGGAAAAAACCACTAGTGATGAAGAGGAGATGGATCCAGATGATGTAAGGATGTTGAAGCTTATGCAAGCTGTGAGGAAAGATGGACATAGAAAAATGGATGTTCCCATGAATGGAGGTAAATTAGATTGAGAAGAGCTCTTGGATTGGATAGGGGCTTTGGAGAACTATTTTGAAAGTGAGGAGGTAGGTGAAGAAAGAAAAAACCAAGTTGAAGGGACATGCCCTATTGTGGTGGAATTTTGTGCAAGATGAGAGGGAGACAAAAGGAAAGAGCAAGATTACTTCTTGGGAGAGAATAAAGAAAAAAATCAAAGGTAAGTTCCTACCCAAAGATTATAATGTTCAATTGCTTAAAAGACTTCAAAATCTAAGACAAAAGGATCTAGATGTGCAAACATATACTGGAGAGTTTTATAGGTTAAGCATAAGAGAAAAACATGAAGAATATGAAGAGAAGGTAGCTAGGTATCTCAATGGTCTGAGATATAATATTCAAGATGAGATCAATGTGTTGGCACCAAAAACATTGGAGGACTATTTTCAAATGGTTGTTAAAATTGAAGAGAAACTCAAGAGGAGACAAGAGAAGGCAGCAAGGGGAAGAGGCAGCATTTCCAAGGGCAGAGGTACAACTTCAACATCAAAACAGACCAAGGAAGACCTTGAAGATGTTGATAGTAATAAAGAATAAGTAATTGAAGCAAGAGGAGGATGGAGAGGTGGAAGGACAAACTTTAGACAAAGGAGATATTTCAATGAGTTTGCAAGTAGGTGTTATAGATGCAATGAATTTGGACACCCATCTTTCAAGTGTCCTCAAAACCAAGGTTCAACATCAAGTGGTGATAGGAAGAGTGGAAGAAAAACACAACTGATCCAAGAGGAAGAATGTGAAAGTTCAAGTACTCCTGCATACCCAAAGGTGGGAGAAGCACTTATGATAAGAAGAACTTTGTTGCAGGCGCCTAAGGAGGAAGACATGAGTCAAAGAAGGAGTCTCTTTATAACGTCATGCAAGTGTAGAGGTAAGGTATGTCAAGTGGTCATTGATTCAGGTTCTCAAGATAATATGGTGTCTAGGGAGATGGTAGATAAGTTGAAACTAGAGATAATACCTCATGTAGCACCATACAAAGCCTCTTGGGTAAATGATAATCAAACTCTAGTAGTGAATGAACAAGCATATGCAGATTTTCAGATTGGGGAGTACAAGGACAAGGTCTTATGTGATGTGCTCCCAATGGATTGTTGCCATTTGCTATTGGGGAGACCATGGAAATTTGATAGAAGGTCTATGTATGATGGTAGAGAAAACACCTATACTATCAAGAAGGATGACAAGAGCTTTAAGCTAACTCCTTTGTAGGAAAGTGGAAGAGATAAGGGTAAGTCTAAGGTAGTCATTTTTGGAAAAAGGGAGCCTTTAAGGCCTAAGCATAGTAAGTCTGATGTATTTGTAGGTGTGGAGCAAGATTATTGTGTTAGAATAGTATGGAAGGCACCAAGGAATGATGCAAGGAAAGTTAGGAGTTTAATTTTGCAAAAGGTGGAAGATGGACTTACACCTAAGTCTGATACAGTCAGGGTCAAAAATGAAATGTTTGTGGAAAGGCAAGTGAAACAGGGTGGAATCACCATTGGGACAATTGTGTGTCCTATAGGTAAAGGTAATGTTGCTAGACAAGTAAAGATTTTAGGTATAGGGGTTGACAAGCTTGTTAATGCAAGGATGCATGGTACTGACAGTGTAGAAGGACTAATGATAGTAAGAAGAGGGCAGTATGAACAAAAGAACAAAAATTCGGTGGCAGTGATGATAGGGAAAAGTATGCAAGCAAAGATGGATGGACAAAAGTGTGGAGATGAAACAAAGGAGAATGTAGAACTAGCAACTGCTAACCCTTGTTTGTTTGTAGGTGCAAGGACTAGGGAAACATCATATTTTGATCCAAGTATAAGAGAAAAGCAGACATCAGGTCTTAACTTGAAGATGAAGGAAAATTTCAATAAGAGCACAGTCAAAAAGGTAGAGCAGATTGTGAGATCTCAGTGCTTGAACCAGATGGAGGGGGTTGTTGGTCAAAGGAATCATGGAGCAGTGATGAAGCAAGGTGTGTGATTGAAAATAATGTGTAATGAAATGAAATAAATACTATTCAAATACACCAATAAGACATTATATTCAAAACAGAAAATAAAAGATAAGGAGATGCAAACTCAATATTCTATTTTGATTGTCGTCCTATTGTCCTCTATCTTCCAAAGGCTAGTTTCTTTTGCCGATCTTGTTCTTGCCTCAAGATTGTGTGTGTTAGGCCCGTAGCTGTCCTCCTAAAGAACGAGATTTAAATATGATGCATGATGCAAGATTAAGATATGAAATTAAACTAATATGATTGAAGTAAACATGATGCTATGATGCTAGAATGCTAAATGGATTAAATGCATGAGCTCTAATTAATCACCTCTCCCCAATGCTTAGATTCACACAGGTATTTATAGAGTTTTTCGAAGGATTCTGATTGGCTGTCTTGATTAACGGTTGTGATAATTCCTAGCGGATCGAATGGCTGAAGATGGATGAAACTGAAGAGAAAATAGAAGAAAACCTGAAAACAAGATTTTTCTATTTTTATGAAAGATAAAAAGATAAGAAGATAAGAAATCATCTTTCTTTAAAAGAATAAAAGAAAGATTTAAAAGCTGATAAATAATGAATTAAAAATTCAATTATTTATTTGTGGATGATATTCAGCTTTTTCTTAATTAAATGAAATATTTAATTAAGCTTTTAAACAAAGCAGAAGAAAGTTTGTGATAAGAATAAAGCTTTAATTAGGATTTTTGAAGAAAATAGAAGATATCATATCTAAATAAAATATTTAATTATGATATGAGAAGAAAACAGAAGATTTCACAATTAAATAATATCTAGTTGTGATTTAGAAAGAAAGCATAAGATCTTGAATTAAATAAAGTTTATTTAATTAAATCACATTTATGAAATTAATTAAATGAAACATTTAATTATTGAGAAGAAGAATTTAAAATAGAAGAAAGAGAGATATTTAAACTTAATTAAATCAAAAGATTTAATTTAAATTCAAACAATGATAATTAATTTAAATAAATAAAGTGCATTTATTTAATTAATTAAGTGGACATATGAAAATAATTAAATAAATTACGAATTTCATGAAGGAAGAATAAGATGAATGAACAATATGGATTAAATTAATGAAATTTTAATCATATGGAAGACTTTTAGATAAAATTAATTAAATAATAGATATTTAATTAATTGTCGTGATTATAGACATGACCATTTTTATGTGTATACACAAGGAACACATTCCAACTCTTGTGCCCAGAGTTTCTTTTCTATGGGGGTGTATGGTGCAGGAGCACCTACACCTTGTTGGCAAAATTGGAACCATTGAAGGTCTACTAGTGGATTAGGAGATATTATAGGGTTGATTTTGAATGTTTTGTATTTAATAAGGTCTATTAAGACCAATTTTAATGTAACTAAGGGTTTGGAGAGTCATTTTTGTTGAAAAAATGAAAGAGTTGCACAATAATTGTAAAAGTTGTTATAAACTTGTAAAAGTTGTTATAAACTTGTAAAAGTTGACAACATGGGATTTGAAGAGTCATTAGAGTTTGAAAGATGGTTAAGGGCGTTGGAAGTTGGGAATTGATGGGAAAAAGTATTTAAGAGCCTCTCCATGGCGTTTGTAGGTTGTTGATCATATTTGGAAGCAATTTCATTAAGTTTTCAACATTCAATCTTCATTTTGTTATGTTTTTCCTAAATTTCTTTGTGTTGTATAGACCCGTACAGGTGTGTCATGGTCTGAAAACTTCTTAGGATGAAGGTATATTTTTTTTCTCTCAATTAAAGTTTACTTGAAGTCTTAACTCAAAATTTTGCAAAAGATATCTCATATTTATTGTGACTGCCCTATTTTGTTGAGTTAAGGGTTTTGAGGGAAACAAAATGATGTTTTAACCAATCCACCTACTGTTTAACCCTATGGATCAGTGGATTGTTTTGTAAAATGTTATAATAGATTTTTTGATGCATTAGGAAGCAAGGAGGGTTGATAAGTTGATGATGGTGTGAAGCCCTAGGGCTGGGTAATGATATTTCACCATGAAAATGAGGAACCAAGATAGGGTTTTGACAAATTAATGAAAGAATCAGTCTTGTGAGTGTTTGTTGAGTTTGTGTAGATGTTTTGGAATATTTTTGAGGCATTTTTTGATTGGGTAAGCCCTGGAGGTGTGATTTTCTATAAACCCTATGTATTTGCATAGTAAAGTGAGGGTTTCCAAGATCAACATTATAAAGGCCTTAAATGTGCAAACTAATCATGAAATTTATTGTTTTGAAACATATCTAATGATTGTTTGAGGTGATTGAGTTAAGAGCAGGTGTTTAGAAGTCACTCTCTTTTGAAAGGAGGGCTAATTCACTAGCCTAAGGCAGGGGTATGCTATTGATTCTCTAATTTGGTCTGAAGGAATCATAGTTGGATTTCACATATGTTGAATAACCCTTTAAAGGGTATCTAAATCATTCATTTTTTTGGAAATTTCTTTGGATAACTTGGAGGAGAAAGCCCTTAAACTGGGTTAGTTATGCTTCTAGGAAAGTCATGGTTAAGAGTGATATTTGATGAGATTAAGTGACTTTGTTTTGAAGTTAGGTTGATACTCATTTGATTGACATTGTGTGAAGGTTGTTACCCCTATATTGCATCACTTTTCTATCTTACATGTTCCTTCCTTTGTCAATCCTTGGTTAGTTTTCTCAAACTTGTCAGCTCGCGACCTCGTATTCATAACTTGTCTTTTCACTGACTTGGCTTTTGTTTTTGAACTATCTTCTTATTAGTGTTTGTCTTTCAATAAATTATCAAATACCTTTTCGACTACTTCCCAAGTTTTACAACTCATTTGTCTTATGAAGAAGCTTCTTTTCAAAAGGTTATTTTTGAAGTAGGGCAGGGTTTCCATAGTTTTGAGAAATTATGTTGGGACTGACGTTCCTTTTCTAACCATTTCCGATTCTGAAGAAGTGTTGAGGACATCATCTAAAGTGAATTCTACTAAGAAAATGTATGTGAATAAAGGAAGCATGATCTCATTGGGTTTGACTAAATTTTTCTAACTTTATCAGCTTCCGACTATGTTCTCAAAAGCTATTCAAATATTTGACTTTGTTGAATGTATCAAGGCTATCTGATATTGGTTCCAAGTGGCATATGTGTCAAAAATTAAATGCTTCTAGTACTAAATTTGACGAAATAAATGCTCAATCATGTAGAATTAAGGTGTCATTTGGGACATAATCATTCTTTTTGGAAAGTGTGATTTTAGAAACTGAGGACATACACACAGTCAACACTAAAAGAAGTGGCTCAAGCAAGAATGGGTGACATATTACCAGGTAGGTAATACTCCTGAATACTTCCCAGATAATTGGAGTTTGATTTTCCCGCAAACTAGCATTGTTGGATTCTCTGTTAAAGTGAATATTTAGGGAAAATGAGATATAAATACCTAGGGTATGAGATCTTGGTTGGATTAGATAGTTCTCTACCATAAATAGGTGATACAAGGTTAGGGCATATAAATTTGGATTATTTTTGGGAGAGAATTCATAAACCAAAAAAGGACCCTATTGCTTAGAGGGTAGACGTAGAAAGTGGTCTTCTATAGGTCGGTGCATTTTCAATAGTAGTATAGTGCACATAGCTTGTGTTAGAGTGTATATCCTGTTGCAATCCTAAGATGAGGGAAATCAACACAAAAGATAACAATTTGTTGGTAACCTTGGAAAGAGCCACTATTAGTGGATGCTTCAGGCTACCAGAAAGGGAGGTATACTCTAATTTTAATTTTACCCTGTCTCAGTGTTAATTCTCAGAAAAGAAGGGGTATTATCATAATTGTATTGAAAATGAATGGTTTGACCCCCCAAAGAAAGGAAGATCATAAATTCCTAAGAAAATACATTTAGGGAAGAAATTTCAAATATCATTATGCTATTGCATAGAGTTAAGGGGAGCATGAACACTCATGACTTCAAAGAATGGATGTATTTCTTTGTACAGGTTATCTATGCATGTCAATAATATTTTTACTAGGCCACTATAATCAGTGACCAATTGGATGAAATGATAAGGAGTATTTTTGTTAACATATCACTTTATATGTCCTATCTTTTTTATGTCTTGTATTGTATGAGGCCTTGGATTGGTTTAAACCATGTGGAAGATCTTGAAGAGAAAATTCAAATCTAT
>VDFB02261881.1:0-10385 GCA_007258455.2 Sequoia sempervirens | reverse complement strand
AAATTGAAAGATACAATATGTAAAAGAATTTAAAGAAGAAACTGCAAATAGATTTAAAATTTCGATAATGAAAACATTATTTTTTTAACTTGAACTCATCAATTTTAGAATCCATTAAACTTGAACTAAACATTAAGATTGACCAAACACACAAAAAAGAAAATAAAAACAAATTCTATAAACCAACATAAAATCCAAAAAAAAACTTAAAAATAAAAATTCATTGCGAACAATTCACCAAGGAAAATTTTCCATCATGAATTTTCCATGGTGGTGAATTTTCCTTCGATGAATTGTAAAATTCATCGCCAAAATGAAAACGATACTACCAACCTGGAATTCTCGGACATGGAATGAGAGAGGAAGAGGCTTAGACTCCATGTTACAGACTACTCTAATACAATCTTGGTGCGAAGTAAAGAGTGAGAGAAGTTGTAGATTGCAAAGCTCTTATATAGGCAGTTCTCTACACGATCTTCGTGTTGCATTGGAAAAATCTGGATATGCAAATAATTGAGTGTTTATAAATAAAAAAATCTCTTAAAAAATCATTCAAAAGGATAAATTAAAGTTCCAGTTAAATTTGACAGAGAATAAACCAAAATACCAAAAGTTCTAATAACTGGGTACTGTAAGGTAAGGATTCGTTCCAGAGAGTTGGGATGAAAATAGAGGGAGAGAAGGGAAATCTACTGGCTAATTTTTTTTAAATTTAATTTATAATAAAATAGTGATTATAATAAAAAAATTTAAATAAACTCTTTAATAATTAAATTACCATATTAAAAAGACAATTGGTTGTGTTTCACTTTTGTTTATTGTCATTTGCTATTTATTAATTTATTAGATTTTTCAATTTTCCAAAAACAAATATTTGTTATATTATAATTTTAATAAAAACTAATTTAAAAATAAATCTTTAAAAAAGATATATCTTGACTTATTATATAGAAATTATGTTAAATATATATAAACAAGACAAGCCTAAAATGCAATCTGGTAAGTAGAAGCATTTTTCTGTTTAAAGGGAATACACAGTAGTAGGATACAAAAATGATTGCAGTGCTCTCAGGAAATATTGTAACTTTTACACTATTATTTTGTTCCCTGGCAAAAATGTTTTACCTTTTTTTCAATTGTTGTTATTGTCATTAGTCCAAATATCCCCCAACTTATCTATAACTTTATTACCAGCATTAAAAACTTTAACTCTAATATATATGGGCATAACAGTTCTGAATTAACACTTGGCTTCACTTGCCATTCGAATTATGTCCTCAACCATGATTTTATTTGAGTACCCTTCTAAAGTTAGATGCAGGCAGTTTATGTTATCCCTTAAATCCAAATTAGTCGATCTAACAAGAAAATGAGTGTTCAAAAAAACAAAGAGAACTGATCTTAACTTTCACGTGACTACATTAACTTATTGAATCTTTGTTTGAAAGGAAACGTAAGAGAGAAGGTAATAATAAACCTCACGCCAGCGGAAGGATTAATGCTCGAAAAATTTATTACCACTAATCAATCACCTGCCCTAATATTTTAGGGTAACTTTTTTCCTTTTTCCCTAACTCATCGCTATGGAAGTAGGCTCAAGAATGACACACAAAAATAGCGTATGGAATGTGTGGGGCATAGCCAGGGAAAATCCCCCCTTCCTACACATTTTCTGCCATTTTCAGCAGCAGATCGTCTCTCCCTTCAGTTGCTGTGTGGAGGTAGGGTTAGACAGAGGGCGTGCACGGAAGAGAGGGAGGGCCAACCAAGATGTGGCAGCCTAGCTTGATGCGTGGATGTTGTAACATTTTCCAAGACCACACGCACTTAGCGATTCCATTACAAAGTAAATTGTCACTCAATTTGCAGGCAATTAAAAAATGGAAATTTCAAAATACCATTGCTTGTATCTTGATCGGTTCCAGTTTTCCATAACTAATAGTTGAGATAATTCAAAGTAATAAAAGAAACGTTAAACCCAATACCAATTTTATAAAAATTGAAGATTACCTACTGAACGCACAGAGTGTACAAAAATTGCAAGGAACAAAAGCAAAAAGGTCAGCCGAACAACAATGGAGGCGACTGCTATTACAAAAGTTCTAGTGAGCTCAAAACACAACATACTGAACTCTTATTTGTTTCAGAAGAGAACAATGCATATTCTGAACAATGATAATTCAAGGGCATACTATAACGTATAAATTCAGCGCCCTAAAAAAAATGGAAGATATAAACACCTCTAGACTTTTGGCCTTCCATGGCTGCAACTCCTCATCTCCTTTGCTCATTTTTGCAATCACTCACAACACGAAATTCCTATACTCTTCACCCATTATCCTTGCTTTGCTTCACTTCTCCCAGCAGCAACTGCAACATGTTTCCTTTGCTCATTTGTGTTCATACACATTGTAGGGGCGAAGACATTACAGGCGACGATAGGCGACGATAGAAGTTGGTGAGTATTGCATTAGAAGCATATAAAATATCTGAAAAGAAATCAAACCAAATCTTCTGCATTTATTTAGTTACAGAACACAGGTGTACAAGATCGATCTAGAGCAGATTGATTGCATTTACTCACTCCATCAATGCAACCAACCTCAGGCAAATTATTTAACAGCAAGCTGTTTCCGATGCAAGAGAGGGGTTTACGGATGAAACCGATGGGCTGTCAAATGGTATGCCATGTGTGAGACAGGTATCCCGATGGCTTGTGGACTGGCAAGTCCACAATATTAGCCGATATTTCCGATGCAAGAGAGGGGTTTACGGATAAAACCCATGGACTGTCAAATGGTATGCCATGTGTGAGACAGGTATCCCAATGGCTTGTGAACTGGCGAGTCTACAATAAAAGCCTATCGGCTAATTAAAATAAAAAGAAACATTTCCTTCTGATTTAGCGTGCCACCTTGTAAGAGGAAATATCTTTAATACTTCCTTAAATGATGTTGCATTGGTAATAACGCCAACTACAGAGTGAAAGAATTATTACGAGAGAACCCAAGTTAGTTATGATGGTAATAACGGTGGTATTACGTTTAGTATATTGATTTACTTACTGTTCTGGTAATAATGTAAGTTTAGATCTACATTGTATTAAGAGTGAGGTGAATTTTAAATGATTTTATAATGTTCACTTATTTTAGTAATTAAAAAGGAAATTTCTTTCTTTATATTTTTTCTTCTTCCTTAAATGTTTCCTTATATAAAGGAAAGAGAGGAGAATCGTTCCCTTAAAAAGGGAGAATATATTAATTTCTATGTAACTAAAAAGATTTTTTAGAATTATTCTTTTAAAATAGATAAATTATATAATAATAAATAAATAAATGGTTATTTATACATGATCTCTATTATTTATCATTTGATTATTTTTATATAAATAATTAAATAAAAAGTTGTTCATATAATAATGCAAATAAAATATGTTATTTAAATTTTGCTCCTTTTAGAAAATAAAATATACTTAAATGGTTTAGATTATTTATTGTATATAATAATTAAATATAAAATGTAAGTAAATGTAAGAAAAATAAACTATTTATTATATATTTAATATTTGTATATATAAAATAGGTGTGTGTTAAATAATTTTTATTTTAACAATAAGAGAGATCTGGGTCTGATAATTTTAATATGTCTATTTTGAGATTTAGAACAAGATATTTAAAATGTTCAGTCCAAAGTTTTTTCTACTATAATAATAATTTACATCACTGTGAATAATAGTAAAAATAATGTTAGCATTAATTTTACAGTATAGTTATAATTATGCTAACGTTAATATTAAAATTATAGTATACTAATGATATACTAAGAATATTAGCAAGTCTTATAATGAAAATATCAATATTAATACCTTGCGATAAGAATGACCAAAGTTACTATGATATAAATATTTATATTAATAGAAAAATAAATGTAATAATAATAATAATAATAATAAATAAATAAAAGGAAACAAAAAAAAATATTAGAATTTTCTTAAGAAAAGTAAAAAAAATTATTTGCATGACAAAATGGGTACATATATTGTATTATAGCATTATGACTAAATCTCTTCTTATAATGTAAGAATATATTTTTTTTATAAAATATAAATTTAAAAATAAGATTCTCAATGAAAACATATTTCTACATATAGAAATATATTCATCAAACAACTAAACACAAGGAGAGTGTTTTACATAATTCGATTATGAATACATTACTCTACTTTGTTACCGAATAACAACACATTAAAAATATATATTCTTTAATGGATAATGAACAGTGTTAGAACCTCTTTACATCCACTAATTGCCTTCCAAAATCATAGATTCTCCAATTAATTATAGGTTATATTATCTATATTACATTCCCCGTCAAATGTAACCATTTGAGTAAAATATGTATTCCTTTATTTTTCACATAAGACACTTAGATCAATTCCCAATCTGTTCTAGGTAGTCTAAAACTCGAAAACATAAAATCCAGCTTAGAAGGATATCAAAATTACAGGTTGTAGAAGAGGTTGTAGAAATTTTACAGTGGGCATGCTGGTGAATTAGGGATTTAACTAAAATAACATATCACGAAGAAAGTCGTCCATTAAATCTCTGAATATTGCTCGTTCAATAGCCAAGACCACCTCGCCCACTTCAATGGCGTCTGCATCATTCGACAATGATATCTCCAAATCGTTGTTAATAAGTTTTTTCACTCCATTGCAAGTATCTTCCCATTCAACACTTGTTAAGCTCTCAACCTCCACCACAACACTATTTACAATATCATGCCCACTCAGCCTGCTATTGCGACAACCTCTGCCTCTCTGTGGAAGTCGTGAGTATGGTGGCACAGCAGATTTTCTTCGCAACACCTCATTCACCGTGTCGAACAACAGCCGCCAATTTAAACATTTTGCATCTGCTTCCTCAACATTTACATATTTCTTTTCTAATTCATGGAAAATTTCAGAGTCCATTGAGAAATTGCCAGGAAAATACAAATGCATGCTTATATCTTTTTCTTCCTCGCCCTCTTTCAGAAGACCACAAGCACTGAAAAGCTCTGTCACAAAATCTCGAACTTTGAGGTCATTGCTCTGAGATTTGTGAGTGTAGTGAAAAAAATCTCTGAGTTTTGGCTTCTGCAAAATACTCTCAGCAGAATGCATTAAATTTGGCTCTTCTGACAGCCAGTCGGAAATAAAAACTTCCTTGCAGGGTTTCGCGGTGGTTTTCTGCAAAATGCTCTCAGTAGAATGGATTAAATTTGGCTCTTCTGGCTGCAAGTCGGAAATAAAATCTTTTTCGCAGGGTTTTGCGTTGGTTTTCTGCAAAATACTCTCAGTAGAATGCATTAAATTTGGCTCTTCTGGCTGCAAGTCGGGAATAAACTCTTTCACGCAGGGTTTCGCGGTGGTTTCCTGCTCTGCCTTGCAGGCTTGATTTGTACCTTTAGCGGTTACTCGCTGCCGCTAACAAAATCACAATGAAAACTAATTTTCATTTTGGGAACAAATATAAAAATAAGAAACCAATACAATGCACAAGGTAAACGAATTATCTTACCCTGGATTTGGAACTAAAATCCAAGCGTCGGTTTGCCTTTGGAGACTGAACGCTGAATTTAGAGTCCGAATTGCAGCGGGCGGCTGGAGAATCTTCATCTCTTTTAAAATTTGCCTTGTCTAGTCTGATTTCCATGGCTTTTTTCATTCTCTTCTCTTTAGCATCGTCCTTCGCGGGGCGCGGAGGTGAAATCTCAGATCTATTCCGAGCCGAAGGCTTATGCGTCGAGGCGGCGTTCGATATTTCCTGCGGCATTTTATTTGTGATCGGTTTTGATCTTTTAGGCGACACATCGTCACTGAATTTTTTTGCCTTCTGTAGTGCTCTGCTAGAGCTTCTAGAAGCAAAAGCTCCAGATTCATTTGTTACAGGAGAGGAAGATTCAGACTTTTCGACAGGTTTCGTTCTTATAGCGGGAAGCTTTGAATCAGAACAAGTGTAGCTCTTCACAGCTTCCCCGGATTTGTCAAGAGCTGCTTGTAGCTCTGCATCAACTAACGAATTTTGAACGCCTGGTGCCGTTGGAATTTTGGCAGTCGAATGAAAGTTGAAATCTTTTTCCGAGCCGTCCAAGCGAGCGGGATTATCATTTTGATCTTGCGCTGGAATCATTGGATCAGAACTATGCTTTGGTTGAGAAAGAGAAACAGGCTGGTGAATCATATCCAGCAGTATTTTGGCAGCGAGGGGCCTTGGACTCGGTAGCGGCGAGGGTTTTGGTGGAGCGGGGTCCGTTGCTTTAGGGGCCTGTAAGATGGGATCGGGCATTTCGTCCAAGCCCATAAGTTTTGCAACGACATTGCTTGGGCGCCTCTTGGGTGAATCCATCACACCTACAGAGAGCCTGGGAAATTCCATAGCCCTCAGCGAAGAGCTGCGGTATTCATCCCTGTGATCAACGGCGGGAGGCGGCCTCGGAATATCTCTGCCGTCGCAGGAATACCTGGACCTTGCCGTGAATATTCTTGAACTGTCCACCGAATCATCCTCAGATTGCCAAGGAATTTGTACTGACTCCGTGGAGCGTGTTCTTCGACGAGATCTGTTTCTCAGGCCTGGCGATAAGCGGTAGGGAAATTCACTTTCAGATACTCCAGATACCTCGTCCGACTCAACCTCAGCGCTTCTGAAAGCAAGCATACGCCTTGGTACCTTGGAGGAATCAGTGGAACCCCTAGGATCATCATTACTTTCCGCGCGCTCTAAATGGGGCGAACGGCCTGTTCAAGATAATCATCGAATTAATTGAGACTGCATATCCATTTAACACTGTAAAACTCAATAATAACAGCAAAGAAATAATCATAATTACCTGCTGTGATCCTCTTGTTGCCATGCAAACTGCGCAAATGGTTCTTATCAAACACCTGGAGAATTCCAGACATGCATCCTATTTTCCGCGTCTTTTCCAGCGGAGGATCATCAGATATCAAATAAAGAATTTTTTCAGAGATTGACATATTTCCTTTGCCTGCTTTCAATCTATTTTCTTTCGATGCTTGAGATCAGTGACCCCTTCTGCACATCAAACCAGGTATTTTACCATATCCGCTCCGCCTCCAGGAATGAAGCTTCGGAACAGAAAAACTAAGCATTTAAAGGCCCGCGACTGTAAATCTGCCCGCCACCACAATCCCGCGAAAACAATAGTATCCACAACAGACAATCAATTCTGACATGGAAGAACAGGTTGTAAGATGGTGTTATCCATACGTATGCATGTGAAATCGTAGGTTTATGAGTCTCAATTTCAATTAAATTCCTCCTTGTCATTCACATTCAAGACGTGGGAACCTGCAATTTTGAATTTACTATCGAGAGATTGAAAGGTTGAAAATTTTGAAAACTGGAAGTGGTGGGAATCAGAGGCAGTTACATAGAAATTTGGAGTTCCAGAGAATTTAGGAGGCAGTTACATAGAAATTTGGAGTTCCTGAGAATTTAGAAGCCTGGTTTAAGGCAGCGTGGCATGCGGACTGCTTAAACTGCCTCGTTACTTAACAAATGACAAACTGTTTGCTGCCAAGGAATAAGGAACGTCTCCTCCATTACAACTTAATTTGCACCAGAACGTCAAACGCTGTTTAACGAGGCACTTTGAATTTATACAAGTCCGTCCAGATAAACTGTATTTACCATATCAATAAAATCGTAAACTTTTCAAAATTCAAATGTAGATTCTATACTGTTAAACACTTAACACCAAAGATCAATCGGAGTCTTAGCTCTTTATATCCATACATTGGATAATAATGTTCTGTAAAAGTTTTAAAAGTCTTTTAATGGCTTCTCTTGTGTATTCTAAGTGTTGACTGGTGCGTCTTGCTAGTCTCTCCATTTTGTCTTTCCTTAGATCGCTTTAACATCTGTTATATTTTCTATTCTATCTGTTACGCTCGTGCGGTCACTGTTAGTGTCGCAGTCGGACTTTATTAACAATTACGGTCAAATTTAAAACTACTTTTTAACAACTTAAATTCATTGTTGCCTGGTCAATATGCCGTAAAACATCTTTACATGTTTAATAAAAGGAGTCCCTATAAAATAGAATTGTCACATTGGAAAATTTTACTATCAACACCAACAAAGTTTATCTAAAGGACATTGATCTTGCAAGCACGTCAATTACATTAAATTGAGTTTCATTACCTTACAATTTGTAAATCGAGGGAGTTCGTTTCTTTTTTAAACTCTTTGTTTCTCATTTTAGATCATAAATCAACATCCAACCGTTTCTTAGAGTAGAGAAATATATGTTTGTTCAAAATTTGGCCATTCGATATAAAATTATTACCTTATTTCTTATAACACAACATTATTTTAGAATTCAATCCTAATTGTTAGTAGAGATATGCATGCATGTTTCATAGCCCATTCCACAAAAAATGTTTAAACTTTCCCCTATAACAAAGTCTTCCTACTTTCTATACAAGTCTTGCAAAAATCAAATGACATTTTCTACTCTTCTTCACATTACATGACTAACTTTGGTATTTAAAATAAATGCAAAGTTATCTTCAAGTAGTGAAGAACCTACATAAAAAGGTCAAAGCATTCCCTCTTAAATATATTGCTTATAAATCAATATATTACATTAAACTTCAATAAATAAATATGTAAGACTTGTTAAGGATTCCTGCATTTGTGCCTTGAAATTTGAGTACCTTTAGGATTCTAATTTGATATCTAGTTACTTATATTGTTTAGTATATTTCTTGCAAGTTTTTGCGATAGAGGGACATCAAATTTTATACTAGAAAATAATTAAATATAGAAACGACATTAAGTCTCAAAAAATACACCAACCATGCAATGGGGCATACATATATAAAGTACATATTTAGTAAGTTTTAATTCCAATCTTTCGTCACTAAGAATGTACATATGTTAAATGGGCATAGTTTTCATCCCATGACCCTTCATAACATGAATAAATAAATAAATATTCCCAAATGTAAATATGAATTTAATTTATACTGCATGATAAAGATTTTCTTCAACACACTTCACCTTAAATACTATGATAAAACTAATAAAACTTAATGATTCATGAAGGTGTTAAATAGATTTATACCAAAACATAGTACGCCTTAGACTAAAATGGCTCATTGTTGTAATAGAATCTATTATGGATCAAGGCTAAGAACATAAAACTACCTCTTCATTGAAGGCTAGGAATCTAGTATGCATTTGTAGGGTGTAGTGATAACATGTGGTTTATGAATAATGTTATGAATCATCTAGCAATTCCCTTGCCTTCGATCAAAAGGGTCAATTCTAGACGTAGTCTAGCTATGCAATAGACAAGAGTGTAGGAAAAGGTCTTTGCAACTAAACCCCTTTGAGAAACTAATACTTGGGCTAATCCATAAAATTAGTCGGGCCTTGTTATCAAAGCTATAATAATGTGTAAGGTTTTCACTTATGTTGTTTTTTAAACATAATTAATAGTTATCAGAGCTATAATAATATTTTGACTTTTAAGTACAAAATAGTCCATGTACATAGATATTTTTTTAGCTTAATACTTAACTATGTAATAATTTAACCTTTCGTTCCTAAATTTGGTTTGGAAGGATATTGGTGGTCATGTTTCCAAAGACATATAATTATTCTATTAGAGGTCCTTAATTTAAAGAGGGTTGACTTCATCATTAATTTATTATCACAATATTGATTAGAGTCTTCTTTTCGCATTGGATTAGATAAGACAATGAATTTTTGGCTTAGTGATAATTCTAGGTTTGTAAGGTCCAAACCCATTACTCAGGTGTTTGTGGTAGAGCCTGTACAAATTAGACATTAAGTTTAGATTTAAAATCTCTAAGTGGAATCATCTATAGATCATGTTAGACCATACTTAGCTTTAAAAGGATCCTCATGTCATCAACACTTGTATGAGTAACATGTTATAGATGCTTTGATTTGGATTTTTCCCACAAGCCATTAAATTATGTAAGGTTGGTAGTTAATGCACATAATGGTGTTGAATAGATCTATACTAAGAACCTTCACCTTGGATCAAAAGGTCCCATTGAAATAATAGAATCTATTATGGATCAAGGCTAAGAACCTAAAAAGTCCTCTTCACTAAAGGCTATGAATATATTATGTCTACATGGAGTGCAATTATAACATGTGATTTATGAATAATATTGTAAATCTTCCAATAATTCCCTTACCTTAGAGCAAAAGGATAGGTCAAGAAATAGTAATATGCAATTATAGCCATGTCGTATCTATTATTCTTAGTTTGAAGAAATGAGTGGGGAAATCAAGTTGGATGATCATATTAGATAGATTTGTTCAACACCTTTTCCAAAA
>VDFB02261880.1:0-13530 GCA_007258455.2 Sequoia sempervirens | reverse complement strand
CTATTAATTCAGTTTTATATTCATTGTTTTTAACATCTGTGAAAAGTACAAATTATAGAAGAAGCAGATCAGTTGAATTTATATCCTTTCTGTTCTATTAAATCTCATTGAGGAGCAGTTCGAGTTAGAAGAAGATATACAGATTGCGAATTCTATAAGAGCAGATTATTTTCATTGGAGGCTGAGTTCAGTTCAAGAGCAGAAGGTTGTGTTATTAGTTCCAGATTGCTTATTGTTCAAGTGCGAGTTCTTCAAGGTAGTTCGATATCTCTTGAGGTTGTATCTTGTATCAGCGATTTGTTATTCTGTGTTGACTGTGTTGCATTCTTCTTTGGTGTGCACATTTGGCCTCCATATTGGCTCATTGTAAAAGGAGACTTCCTTGTTGAAATTCAATATATAAGAGCTATATTGTTGCTGGGTTCTTCTCCCTCAAGTGGAGGGTTTTCCCAGGATATCTGCTGTGTACTGTGTCTGATTTTAAATTAATTTTCTGTGCACTTAATCTGATCACTAAATTTAACATGGTATCAGAGCGGGTTTGAGTAGATCGTGATCAGATTTGTCTATACAACAGTACTCTCTTCTCTTCATCCTAATTCTTGGTCTATCTCTACATCATTCATGATGGTGAACGAATTGAAGATCGAAGATAGACTTGAGGGAGCGTCAAACTATACTTCATGGAGGTTCAGAATTATGCTCTCTTTGGAAGAAAGTGAATTGGCTGAGTTCGTGGAGAGAAAAGTTTCGGAGCCTGCAGATGAGGAAGTAAAAGTTCAATGGAAAAAGAAAGATATCAAGGCAAAGAAGATGCTGGTTGATTCCGTAAAGGATCACATTGTCCCTATCATCTCTAAGATGAAGGCTAAAGGGAGATGTTCAAGTCTTAGGAGGAAGATGTCTGAAATCAACTCACCAAACACAAGTCGACTCTTGCATCGAAGCAACAACTCCATCATGTGAAGATGGTAGAAAGGAGAATCTATCGTAAACACTTCATGAGAATTTCAGATTGAGAGATCAGCTCTCCACCACCATTGGTCATTTGTTGATGACAAAAGTTTGACCATGCTTGCCCTCAATGGTCTTCCCTCATCTTAGTCTTTTCCGTTCGGGGGAATTGTAGCGAGATCGAAACTACGAGTTTGCGTCGTTTGAGATTTCATTTCAAGAGAGGAGTCTAGGTTAGGCATGCAAGGTATTGGTCGAAGCTCTACAAATGAAGATATTCATGTTCTTTCCGCTCAATCATTAGAGAAGAAAGGAAAAAGAGGAAAGGAAAGATACTTCAAGAGGAATAGAGATAAAGGGTCAGATGGTGCTCCCGCATTCAAGAAGAAGTGGGACCTCTCCCAAGTCCAATGCTTTCGTTGTGACGAGTTTGGTCACTATGCAAAGGATTGTCCAACCAGGCCTAATCAGCATGCTTCATTTGCGGATATGAATAAATTCTCTCCTCAGAAGGATTCTAGAGAATTTCTATTCTAAGTCATGGGCCTGTATTCAAGCCGTAAAGGTTGTGTGTTGATCTGTGCTCAAGAGTAGCGTATCTTGCATCCTTCAGAATATTTAAAGAGATAAGTATTCTTTGTTTGTTAAGTTATATCTTTTATTTGGATCTTGTAATTAGTAAAGAGAGATAGTGGTTTCTCTTGAATTGCGTTCACTAGCGTAAGATCCCTTGAAGATTTCATTTATTGCTAGTCATTTCATGTTAATTATGTAGATCTCTGAGTGTGACTTTGAGATGGAAAAGAGAATTGTATTTTCGTTGTGATAGGTTGGTCACATCGATATCATTCTCTAATGCATGATCTGTATTAGAACCTTGACTCTTGGGGAGAGTTGGTTCTACTTGCTAACTGCATAATGCATTCAAGAAATTTGCAGTTGTTCAGATTGTCTTTTGTTGTGCTAAGTTTAACACTCTCGAGAGGAGTTAAAGATGGAAGAGTTATATCAAAATCATATAAAGATAAGTTCTTTATTCCTTCATTGTGATTCTTTGATATATTTATTTGTTTTAAATTATTTATAAATTCTCATGTGTTCATGCTATAACCTGAGATAGTAAACCTTGTATGATTCTAGTCTTGATATTTCTTTGGATAGTCATAAACTGTTAGTAATCTCTCTCTAAATGCTTTGTGAACAGCTAGAAGCAGGAAAGTAATGAGAGATTGCTTAGCGATGAAAAGATTGAGGCATCTTATGAGGAGATCATGCCAACCAAAGAAATGATCAAGCATGAAGTCCTAACACAGCCATGGGGTTGAGTTGGTGGCTAGGGAGTTCACTTCGAAGTCTTCTTTGCAAGCTCTAAAGCAGGGATCAAGAGGGAGTTTTGTGACTCACTATTAAGAAGTGAAGGTTGTAGTGTTGCAAGGCCAAGTACTTAAAGATTCAGAGGGAGCCTACTGAACCTATAGAAGATGGTTGTGTTGCTGATCGAAAGAGCACGTCTAGATGCTGTTTCAGTTGAGGTTTGCGATGACTTCCTGGTGTAGCGAGGCGATCTTGATGTACTTGTAGTACAGCGGGGGCAGTATTACGCTTGTGTAGAGCAGAAGCGGGCGGCGACTTCGTAAGCTCCTTGCAGGATTGTCTGGACAATCAATGGAGCCTACTATCATTCATTATGATACTCAATATCAGTGATCCTTGATACTAAGTTCTTCTTTGAGAGAAGTTCGAGGTGAAATCCCTTGTTAATGCATTTTCCTCTTAGACGGAGGAATTTGAGGTGCAAGCCCTTGTTAATGCATTTTCCTTTGAGACGGAGGAATTTGAGGTGAAAGCCCTTGTTTCCACCCTCTGAATTGAGTCATGGTGGATGTCATGTGTGTGACTCCATGACATATTTTGTACTTGTATTTCGCCCTCTAAGAGAGTCATGGTGAAAGTCATGTTGAGGTGACAACATCACGCAAGTGATGAACACTTGTACTTACCATAGTTTGGTTGTAGCCATTATGGTAGATATCGTGTTGAGGCGATATCCAATATCACGTTGAGGTGATATTCGTCCTTTAACCATAGTTTGGTTGTAGCCATTATGGTTGATATCGTGTTGAGGCGATCTCTGATATCACGATGAGGTGATATTCATTTCCACAATTGGTTGTAGCCATTGTGATAGACATTACGTTGAGGTGATATGTCTTGAGTAGCTGGAAGTATACTCCTTAGCTGAGAGGGAGTGTTGATGTTCGATGCAGCTTCAGTCGCATCTTCCAGCCACGCATATTCAAGATCAATTAAATGGTAGACTATGTCTATTTAATTGATAGAGACGAATTAATGAAGAGATACGTCTTATGTGTCTAACTATAATTAATATTTGTTATCTTGAAATCCCGTACCTTCGAGGAGGCGCAATCATCAAGGAGGCCGACATTAATTTGTTAAGGAAGTTGTTATTGTTAAGGGCCGACTTAACTATCTTGAAGAGTCACATCTTCTTCTTCTATTTGTATTTATATTCATTCGGTCCTTCTCTCCTATTTATTCAGTTTTATATTCATTGTTTTTAACATCTGTGAAAAATTATAGAAGAAGCAGATCAGTTGAATTTATATCCTTTCTGTTCTATTAAATCTCATTGAGGAGCAGTTCAAGTTAGAAGAAGATATACAGATTGCGAATTCTGTAAGAGCAGATTATTTTCATTGGAGGCTAAGTTCAATTCAAGAGCAGAAGGTTGTGTTATTAGTTCCAGATTGCCTATTGTTCAAATGCGAGTTCTTCAAGGCAGTTCGATATCTCTTGAGGTTGTATCTTGTATCAGCGATTTGTTATTCTGTGTTGACTGTGTTGCATTCTTCTTTCGTGCACACATTTGGCCTCCATATTGGCTCATTGTAAAAGGAGATTTCCTTGTTGAAATTCAATATATAAGAGCTATATTGTTGCTGGGTTTTTCTCCCTCAAGTGGAGGGTTTTCCCAGGGTATCTGCTGTGTACTGTGTCTGATTTTAAATTAATTTTCTGTGCATTTAATCTGATCACTAATTTAACATTGACTACCATGATTCTTTCCTAAACCCAAAATGAACTAAAGGTTTTGGGTAAAACATAGATTGGCTCTCAAGGTCTCACGCTTTTGAGACGAATTCATCCAAATGGTTGAGTTGAATGCATTGCTTAACGATTTCCACCTGCAACCCAAGTGGGTTTATTTTGCTTTACTATAGACAACTTGTGGAGCTCCTCACGTTGCATTTTATTACCTTCAGTGAGGGTGGTATTAATGCTACACAATTTTGGGAAAGTGGCTCCATGACAACGCTTTATTTAAGTCAACCGCACAAAACTAGTAAAGCTAATACATGATTTCAGCTTTTGGGCTCGCCTAGAAGAGGTCAAAGATTGGGTAGAATGTCTGAATGGGGAGAAAAATCAACTTGTTATTGTATAACTGATAAAGAAGGTTCAAGTTCATTAGTTTGTGTCTCGTGTTGATAAGTTTATCAAGGATTGTGATATTTTGATGGTAGATAAACTTATCAACATGATTCACAAAGTCTTGAACCGCTTCTGCTGAACTACACTTCTGTCACTGCTTGCAATTTATAGAGTAGTCTACGTATTGATTTTATAAATGGGCCACTGATATTTTATTTAAAGGCGTTGCTTAGAAAATGATTTTCACGTAAGTGTTTTCATGGAAAAACTGAAAACACCCCACACTATTGCCCATATTTAATAAAAAACTCAGAATGTTTTTGTGAAATGAAATATATTATGAATTAAAATTATACTTGGCTCAGTTAAACACAATAATCCTCTAATTTCTCAAGCAGGTGCAACCATATTTCAATACCCATTGCTAGGCCCTCTAGACATCTATCCTAAGCAATCACTGCTCCACAATCCCAGGAAAACATTCTATTTTATGCAATTCATAAATTGAGCAAATAGACCAAACAGAAAAACTCCAGTTGTCCACTATATGGGACCTAGCTGTAACAATTTCATTTTTTAAATGCAGAAAATATTATTTCAAAATAGCATAGGAGTAGTAAAGAGTCATGATATGCAAATTGGAACCATAGTTTTGATTAAGGTAAGTGCTTTCGATCAGAGCTATGAACTGGACACAGTTTTGAAAAGATCCCAAAAATATTTTACACCAAGATCAACAAGGAACTGGAACAAGGCCTAGATCCAAAGACAAAACAGCCAAAAAGGCGAACAAAACTTGCCTCACAAACAGAGACAAAAACCCACAAAAAATATTATTTCAAAATAGTGTAATAGGGTAGCAGAAGCAGTAAAGAGTCCTGATATGAAAATTGGAACCATAGTTTTGATTAAGGTAAGCACTTTTGATCAGAGCTATGAACCAGAGACAGTTTTGAAAGGACCCCAAAATCTTTTACACCAAAGTTTTGATTAAGGTAAACACCTTTGATCAGAGCTATGAACCGGAGACAGTTTTGAAAGGACCCCAAAATCTTTTACACCAAGATCAACAAGGAACTAGAACAAGGCTCAGATCCAAAGACAAACCAACCAAAAATGCGAACAAAACTTGCCTCACAAATAGAGACAAAAACCCACAAAAACAGAGGGAACAACAAGGACCAGCAAAAGCAAAAGACCAGAGCAAAGAATCGGAGGCTGGTTTTGCAAATAATCCAAAACTAACAAAAAAGCCTAGCAAACAGTCAAGGCAGTTTGAAACCAAACTTCACCTGAAGAACTCTTAAACTTTGAAAAAGGGGGAGGATGGGGATGGAATTTCCTTTCATTTTTCAAAGGAGAATATCATCTGAAGAACTCTCAAAGAGAGCATCAAGTTTTTTTCTAAACTTGCAAGGGGATCCTTTGCCCAGATCAATGTGGTCATTTTCCCTGGTTTCTAGCATCTTTCTGTCCACCAAAGGTGGATGACAGCCAAGGGCTATCCTAACCAACTTTGAAAAAAAAATTATTCTCAAAAGAAGGGCTTTCAAACATAGCTTGTTCCTTGCATGAGGAATCCAAAACCTTGCCAATATGGTCTCTCCCAGCAATTTCCAACACCATCCCTTGAAAATGAGGCTAAGGACATGCCTCCTCAAACTTCTTGACCTCAATGGAGTGCACATTGTCATGAAAATCTTGGCATAACAAGGAGAAATGCCCAACATTGTGGAAGCGGGAAGCGGTACAGCTGAGAGGTCTCATACTTCATAATGAAGTTTCTGCTCCCAGACATCAAGCTTGGAGCATAGCTTAACACTATAGGACAACCCAAACCAAATTTAACAGACACAAAATCTAGCAGAAAGAAACCTTTGTTCTACATTTTGTGAAATTGTCAATGATAATAAACCGACCAATAGCATCAGCAATATTATCATAAAATAAAAGCAAATTTAGGAATACCCACTACATATGACCAATAGATAGGAGTAGGCTGGATTTTTTTTGCATAGTTTAACATCTTTAATGACATATTAATTTATGTAAGGCTACCTGTATTTTTCTAGGTCTTTTAAAACATTATTTTGGCAGAATCTAAGCTCCTTGAAAATAGACTTGAGGGATTTCATTTAAGTTGCAGTTTATAAAGTAGAAAATTTCAGCACAAAATTTTTCACTTTAATTTATGAATCCATATTTTAACAAGGGATGTTAAAAATCCCTGTGTCATCTATGGAAAATGAAATGGCATGTGTATTCTCAAATGTTGTGCTTCTGTTCTGAATTTTCTTTCGTCGTTACAGGAAAGCTTTAGTTTACTATAATGATAGAAAAAGCAAATATTCATCATCGATTACTATAAAGCTATTTTGACTTTCATGATGATGGTTTTAGCCATTTTACAATCAGATGATCTTTTGGAAGTAAAGGAAAGACAACTATATTACGAACAAGCGAAGGGCACTGATTTCAGGCTAGTATTAACAAATAACAGAACTAAATCATTCAACCACAGTTCATGTCAAGAAAGGCAGAAAAGAGCAAGTAGGGACCTAAAGTAGTACAATAGTAAATAATAATAAAAATGAAATTACCTGGAAATATTCTGTAGAAGTTTAAACAGAAGGTGATTGCTTGGAGCTTCATCTAATTAACTGCAGGAGTTTTTTGACAGATGCAGATATAGATGAGGAAAATGAAAATGCCGTGGATATATTACTACCAGTGAAATATGCTAACCAATTTTTTTCGATAGTTAACACAAATAACCAGCAATGGATGATTGGATTAGCGTTAGCCTCAAATACAAATCTGAACTTGAATGGAAGATAATAAACTTGAACTGAAGAAGCTGAACTTGAATAGAAGAACTACTCAACGTCAAGAATGTGCACTCAAGATCCCACTGAGGGCGAGGTGCTAGCATATGACGGAGTCTAAGAAATTGAAATTATGAACTATTAGGCGGATAACCAGCCATGAGAAAACAATTCCACGCTACCACCAAACAGTGGGGGGAAAAGATTACAAAATAAGCAATTCATCCGCTGCGGCGGGCATCCACAATGCTGTGGGGATTCACCACTATGAGTGGGTATGAGATATTACAATCAAATTAACCTCACTGGCGGTAAACCATCCAGGGGATTTATGTGAGAAGAAACAGAAAGAAATTGCAGCCAATTAAACTGGAACAGTACTACTGTTTACAGTTTGTACAATGTGGAATAAACTGCAAATTACATAGGAAATATAGAATTCTTCATACACAAGATTAAGAGATGATTTGCAATGGTATTTTAACCCTCTAACAGCTGCTAATAAATCAGAAATCAGAACTTCAACAAACTGATGTAAAAACAGTAAACTGGAAATTTCAATCTGCAACTGTGAGAATCAATGAAAATATCATAACTCACTCAAATCTTCTCCGAATGGCGTGAAACGAGTTGCAAATGCACCTTACAAGTCTGGCGCCCAAGTTAGACTCCAGAAACAGCCTCCAAATACTCTAGTTTATTTGGCACGAATCCCAAGGCATCATCAAATGGTACGACCCATGAAGAAAATCGATTTTGCAATATAAAATTTAATACTTGGAAATAAATTCCCAAATTTTGTGAAAGGTGGCGCCTTCAGATAACTAAAGCATGGCCAAAGTACCCAGAACAAAATAAAATTCACTTCAGAAGTTATGAACAAAACTCAGCTTCAGCTGTGTAAAAACCAGGAACTTCAAAACTGTAGAATTCTCCAAAATTCACAACCTTTGTTGCTCAATCTGCTAGTCTGATGTGAGAAGCAGCAATATTCCAACTAGGTGTTGTATTTCAAACACGAAATTGGGAAGGGGCTAGGAGGTAGCATCCTCGAAGCAATAGCAAAATGTCCATAGTCATTTTGACAGCATAACAGTAATGTAATTGATGGATATCAAATGCTGGAGTCATGTCTTCATTTTATAAGAAATGAGAAACTCTTCAACTTCCTCAATTGGCACGCCAAAAGACAACCATTTGAATTCTCCTTATTTTCAAATTTCATAAAAATATATTCCTCATAAAGTGGCGTCCACTTTCCTCCAAGCATAAATTCAAAAATATAAAATATTAATATCACCTTATGACAAGGCGTACCCTTCAAGTCCCCTTTTTAAAACAACTTGCAAGGTGTATCCTTAGGCCAAGGGGTGGTCAATTGAAAAATATAACACTTATGCCAATACTTAGTAAATTTCAACAATTAAGGCTTGAGAGGAAGATATTGAAACAACCAATAACATGCTCAACTGAAGTGATGACTGAAGACAACCAACTGCATACTGCCACAACTATCATTTACTAAAAATAGTAAATAAAATGAAATGCTACAAAAGCCAAGCCCATGAAACCCTAATTTCCACCTCATTCCAGTCTACGGGTTCCGGAATAGACTGAAGAATGCCAATGCTAATCACTGATGAGAAGGGGACATTACAGTCCGCCCTCCTCGAAATTGCTTGTCCCCAAGCAACTGCAAAGATGGATGCAACAAAATCTGTTCACCTTCCCACGTAGCATCTTCAATAGGCAAATTCCTCCATCTCACCAAATATTCTTTGATTGTCCTTCTTCTCCAAGAACGTTCTCTAGTGTCAAGGATCTCTTCTGGAATCAACACTAAATGACCTTCCTCATCCAATGGAGGTAATTCTGATGTAGCCACCACATTGTGTCCAATTGCCTTCTTGAGGCGAGACACATGAAAAACATTATGTATTTTGCTTCCAGCTGGAAGTTCCAACTCATAAGCAACTTCACCAATCCTTTTGGTGATTTTGAAAGGACCATAAAAGCGTGGCTTCAACTTTTCTGCACCACTCTTCTTGAGAGAAGATTGTCTATATGGCTGAAGCCTCAAATAGACCATGTCCCCAACTTCAAAAGACCTTTCCACACGCTGCTGATCAGCGTATAACTTCTGCTGATTTTGAACTTGTTGCAGATTTTCCTTAAGAGTCTTCAAGATGTCCTGGCTTTGTTGCAACATATCCACAGCCTGTGGGGCTCTACTATCACCAAACACTAGATCAACAAAGTTAGTAGCCTCATAACCATAAAGAGCCTTAAAAGGAGACATCTTAATTGACATGTGATAAGAAGAGTTGTAACAATACTCTCCTAAATGAAGCCATTTAATCCAAGCTCGCTGTTGTCCTGAAACATAGTTCCTTAGGTAGCCCTCTAACCACTTGTTAACAATTTCTGATTGCCCATCTGTTTGTGGGTGATAACTTGTGCTTGGAGTAGGCACTGTCCCACTCAATCTGAAGATCTCCTGCCAAAAAACACTTAGGAACTTGCTGTCCCTATCACTGACAATTGTTTTAGGCAACCCATGCAAACGGAACACCTCTCTACAAAACAACTCAGCCACTTGAGCTGCTGTAAATGAAGTGGTAACAGCAAAGAAATGAGCAAATTTTGTTAGTCTATAAACCACAACAAATATACAGTCACGTCCTTGCACCTTGGGCAACCCCGTGATAAAATCCATGGCAATACTTTCCCACTTCTAATTTGGAATAGGCAAGGGCTGAAGTAAACCAGCAGGAAAAGAGTGTTCATTTTTATTCCTTTGACAAGTAGGACACTCTCTAATGTAATTCAAGACTTCATCTTTCAAACCTTTCCAAGTGAATGGTTCACGAATCTGCTTGTAAGTCTTGAAAATCCCTTGATGACCAGCAAGGGGAACATCATGAAAAGCTTGTAGAATCTTTTTCTTAAGCTTAGATTCTTGTACTAAAAAGATTCTATCTTTATAATAAATTAATCCATCAACCAACTTATACCTTCCATCAACCAATTGACCTTCTAACAAGCTGGTTGCAAACTGATTTTTAACATAATCAGCAGCAATTAATTCTTTCCAATCTGCTGATAACTCACAAATTGACTGCAAATGAGGCCTTCTAGAAAGTGCATCAGCAACTATATTATTTTTTCCTTTGACATATTCAATGTCAAAGTCATATGCTTGGAGTTTACTTACCCGTTTTTGCTGCCTTTCATTCAATTCCTTTTGGCGCATAAAATGTTTAAGACTGTTGTGATCAGTCTTAACAACAAATTTACTTCCCGCCAAGTATTGACGGAATTTAGACAAAGCATGCATGATAGCAAGCATCTCTTTGTCATAAATAGAGTAAGTTTTTTCTGCCCCTCTCAACTTTCTACTCTCGAAGACAATAGGATGTTTGTCTTGCATTAGGACAGCTCCAACTCCTTCTCCTGAAGCATCACACTGTAATTCAAAAGGTTTTGAGAAATCCGGAAGTGCCAATACTGGACACGAACTCATGATTTGTTTAAACTTATCAAAAACCTCTTGTGCTTGCTTAGTCCAAAGAAAAGCTCCTTTCTTTGTAAGATCTGTCAAAGGTGCAGCTTGATGAGAATAACCTTTTACAAATCTTCTATAGAATCCCCATAACCCTAAAAAACCTCTCAAATGAGAAATAGTCTTAGGAGTTGGCCAATCAAGAATGGCCCTTATCTTTTCTGGATCCACTTTCACACCCTTTGAGCTGATAATGTGGCCAAGGTATAAAAGTTCTTCCATCCCAAACTCACACTTTGACTCTTTGGCGAATAGACATTCCGCCTCTAAAATGGTAAGCACTTCTTCCAAATGCTTAAGGTGCTCTTCCCAAGACTTACTGAATATGAGAATATCGTCGAAGAAGATGAGCACAAACTTCCTCAACTGCTGTCTAAAAATCTTGTTCATACAAGATTGGAATGTGGCTGGAGCATTTGTCAAACCAAAAGGCATGACAAGAAATTCAAAATGCCCAAAGTGGCATCTAAATGTTGTCTTTTCTATATCCTCCTCCCTCATTCTGATTTGGTGATATCCTGAACGAAGATCAATCTTTGAGAAGAACATTGCCCCATGGAGCTCATCAATAAGCTCATCAATCCTAGGGATAGGATATCTATTCTTGATGGTTTTCTGATTTAATGCGCGATAGTCAACACACATACGCATTGTACCATCTTTTTTTTTGACCAGCACTACTGCTGAAGCAAATGGACTCTTGCTTGGTCTAATAAAACCACTTTCCAACAGCTCCTTGATGGCTTTTTCAATTTCATCTTTCTGCCTCTTTGGATAGCGGTAAGGTGTAGTAATGCCTGGTTTTGCTCCTTCTTCTAACTCAATCACATGCTCAGAACCTCTTTCAGGAGGTCTTCCAGGAGGTAAGCTTCCAAAGACTTTACTTTTCTTTGAAAGTAAGGCTTGAATATCAGGATGATATTGCCTTTTTTCCTCCACCGGATCAGCTGGTAAAACCATACATTCAGCAGCCCATTCAACTTGATCATGGCGGATCAGCCTTTCCATCATTTTCAAAGAAACAATTCGAGGGCCTCCATTCGACATCCCTCTTAAAACAACCTTCCTTCCATTAGACTGAAATTTCAGCTCCATGGTTTGCAAATTCAATGTGATCTCACCAAGAGATCTCAGCCATTGTATGCCCAACACAACATCAGTGTCTCCTATACCCACCACATAAAAATCATCCTTAATTTCATGATTCCCTAATTGCAAAGATAGATTAGGGATTCTCCTTGTACAAGACATAGTGAAACCATCCGCAACCATTACTTTGAAACCATCAAAATTTTCAGTCTTTAAACCTTTTCTAGCAACTAGCCCTTCATCAATAAAATTGTGAGTTGCTCCAGTATCAATTAGGGAAACTATCCTTTGTGAATTTACAACTCCATGAACCCTAAAAGATTCATTCTTTTGAAAACTGGATAGTTGTGCAAAAGCACTACTATCTCCAACCGCTTCGGACTTGTCTTCTTGAACTTCTTCACCTTCACTACTTGCTGATTCGTATTGCTGATCAGACGAATCAGATTCTGATCCATAATCAGAATAGCCCTCCATTTGAACTACTTTGCCTCTTCCATAGCAACGGTGGCCTTTCACCCAAGGCTCACGACAAGTGAAGCAAACTCCATCCTTTCTAAGCTGTTCTTTGAGCTCTTCGGACAGCCTTGGTGGAAACTTCTTGGGCAGATTTGAAGATGGCCTTTTATCCTTCTTATGGCTGAATGTTTTTGAGTGAAACTTAGGTCTTGGGGCTGCCAATTCCATGCTCCTAGCTTTCTTGATAGCTTCATCCAATGTTGGAGGATCAAATGCTTTGACCCATCCCTTCAATGGCTCCATTAAACCTTCAGCAAAAAGGACTACAAGTCTTCTTTCAGTAATGTTGGGCACCATTACTGACAACCTCTGAAAATCAGCCACATAACTTTCTAAAGATCCTTGCTGTTTCAACTGTGCCAATTCTCTAAACTTCAATTCCGGATCTTTGGTGTCAAATCTCTCAATCAGTTTATTTGTAAACTCTCCATAAGTGCGAATAAGGTTGTGGCCAAGAGTGACCAAACCGTGAGTCCACCATTCATGAGCTATGCCATCTAAGTGCAAGGTAGCAAATTTGATAGCATCTTCTTCCGGCATAGGTCTAAGGGAGAGGTAGTTATCTAACTTTTGCACCCATGACCTGGCTGTACACTTGTTACTACCATCAAAATGTTCCATAGTGATCTTTCCCAATGCTTGGTAAAAATCATTTCTAGGGCCTGCAGGAGGACGTTGATCATTCCTACCACCATTTCTCCGACTCCTTTGATTCATGAATTGATCAAAGGTCCATGCTCCTCTCAAGTCAAGAGGTAAGGAAACATATTCCATATAAGCTTGACGAGCATCATCAGCAAAGTTTGGAGTAGCCTCAACTGGTTGTTGCTCTTCCCTTGGTGTGAAAACGGGAAAGAGGGGTCTAGAAGATGACCCACTATGAATTGTAGTATGCTGACCTACAATTCTGTCTCTAGTATTCACCTCAGGACTGCCTCTATTATTATTTCCATTTACTCCACTACTTTCTCCAGCTGAGTTATTTTGGGGCTGAATAATACTCTGAGCTGCTTGCTGATCCAACTTGGATAATAAACGGGACATCATGTCTATCATCCCGTCAAACTTCTTCTCCACTCTATCCCTCTCATCATTATCTCTTCTTACTGAATCTGACATTATTACAGT
>VDFB02261879.1:0-20235 GCA_007258455.2 Sequoia sempervirens | reverse complement strand
CAAGACTAAAAAGCATTATCAATTTTTCTCCAACCAAGCATGCCAAATGAGCTCTCAACTCCCCTTTATATAGAACTACTTGATCTTCTAGAAAGACCCAAGAAGAGTGTTCAACAAGCTTTTAGAAGAATATTTTAATATTCCTTGATGTGACTCTTTAATACTTAAGCCACTTTTTGAAGATATATTAATAAAGTGACTTTATTAATTTATCATTAAAGTATGTCACTTTTTAACCTTTTAATATAATTATTTAATATTACCCTTTTGACTTTGCATTTTTTGCCTAGTAACATTAAATAATTAAAATAATGATTATTCCTTAAGAGGGCTGAAAAACGGGGACATTACAAAAGACTATGTAGTATTGAGTCTTAGCCTATTGATTGCTAAAGCCTGATGCAATCAAGAAAATTCAAGGCATACAATAGCATTGTCTGAACTTCTTCCTTTGAAAGGGTGACAAATGAATCATCTGCAAAATGTTGATCACTTAGCTAGGTATTGCTAGTCCTAGGGAGCTAGATGCTTTTGAGAAGACCATGAGAAGCCATCTTTGATAATACACTGAAAACCCTCAGTAGAAAACACATAAAGAGGAGCGAGAGACATCTTGGCCGTGTGGACCAAAACAGGCTAGATTATTCAGATTGATGGTCATTAATGGTGAGGATAGCTGGGTTATCGATTAAAAGAGTTTGCACATAATGCACAGATTTGGGCCCACAATTTAAAGCTTCCAACATGGCCAAAATGAAGGGTCACTCAATGCAATCATAGGCTTCTGGAAAGTCAATTTGATGAGCATGGCCTTTTGTTAAGTGGAATGAGTCCACTCCATTCCCTCCTAAAACAGCAATAATGATGATTTTTCCAGTCCATGAAGATGTATTTGAGTGCTTTTTGTATCAACACAACTGGCTTGGCTCACCAATATGGTCATCAATCTGAACAATCTAGCCTATTTTGATCCACCCAGCAAGGATGCCCTCTTGCTCCTCCTTATGTGCTTTCTATTGATGTTTTTGGGGATCTTATTGGAGACTGCTTCTCATGGTCTTCTCAAAAGCACCTATCTCCCTAGGACTAGCAATACCCAGCTTATCAATTGACATTTTGGTATCCAAAACAATTTACATAGTTGAATCCAGAAACACTCAAATACAACAATGATGTGGCCAAGAATATGCCTACTATAGATAAGCTTGGTTTGTTCAAGGTAAATGATAAGTAGAAATTATTTCTCTTAGAGGAGACATTAAGCAAAGTGATGGGTCTCTAGTTGATGATGAGCTTAGGGTCACTAGCCTTGGGGGTGAACATAATGTTTCTGTTGTTGATTAGCTTGCTCAATGAGTTTTTCTGTAGAGCTTCCAAATATATGTTATGAAGATCTAGGCTGACGGTTTACCAAAGAATTTAATAAAGTTTGTACAGGAAACCATCGATATCCAGGTTGAGGAGATCATTTGATTAGTGGTATTTTGAAGCTCATCAATGGAGAGAAGCCTAGCACATGCCACTTGTTGAGCTTCTGAGAGCTTGCAAGAAGCTGCACTAATACATTTTCAAGGACATACTCTTTGCCAGGTGTGGAAGCTTGAGCTTGGCATGTTTGCTTATAATGGGTCACAAAATATTGAAGGATGATGGGAGATGATGAATTGTTCCCTAGCATCTTTCGTAGCTTTTATTTTCTCAGACAAGTATCTCACTCAGAGATGCTGAAAGAATTCTTTTGAAACCTTATCTCTGACTTTGAGCCAATGCTTATGGGCTCAGATTGGAAATTCCCAGGCTTGAAAGGCTTTAACCACTTGATCTTGTGGCGAAGGTCTGGTGCCTTGAGCTGTAAAGCATTGTCAAACCAGCAAGCTCTAGCCATTGAAAAATCTGGGTTAATTATTTGGTGATATCTTCATTGAACTATTTCCTATTGAAAGCCATACGTATTCCAAACATTCTAAGGAACTCAGTGGTGCAGTTAATGGCTTACTCCCAGCTCCCACTTATCAATCCAACCTTTCTCTCTACATCAGTGAGGAACCAAGTTCCAAACCCTCTGGTTGTGTTTTAGTGTGCAGTCATGCTGCAGGTTGCCAGTGGTGAGATAAAACTGATTTCTATGCAACTTGGCATGAGGTGCCCACTGTTCAACATGAAATTTGGTGGGTAAAAGGTAGGCTGAAACAGCTTCGGATATGACACTAACAAGCTGATCAAAACAATGAGAAAAGGAGAAGTTGTTCTTGTTAGTGACAAAATATAGCTTTATTCAATATGGGGATTTCAAGAAACAAGATGGTTTGTTGCAAAAATGTCTAAAGGTGTTAGAGCCTTCAACCATCATCCTTGAAGAAATATAATAGCAGAAAGAAAACCAGATTTAGATGAAGGCTGCCTACCTTATAGGAAGAGGATTATTAACGTAAGTTTACCTTGATATCTGGCTAAACTGTCAAGGTTATGTATCGATAGAAACTACTGACAATGAGGTCTGGGTTTAATTATCACAAATTATGGCTTGGGAGTGACTGGGTTATTGGAAATTTACCTTATAAAGACTTCAAGATGGTGACTGATTCAATCCTTATTAGGTATCTGCTAGCAATTGTAATTTGTATAATATTGTCTACTCTATATTTTTATTATAATTAGAAGGGCCCAGTTTAAATTTCTACGGCTGGAAGTTGCATGAAGCTGTTTCAGGTCTGCTCCATTAGCCTTGATGGAACACAATAGCATGAAACATACAGAATCCAGAAGCGGGCCACCTAACTTTCACATAGAATGATTGGGGAAGGCTTCACTTTCTATTTTAATTTGACAGAATTATGAAAGTTATAATAGAACTGCTAATGAGGGCTGGAATTAATGAGTCATTTATTTAAAGATGGGATGTGCAATACCAATATAATATTTGCCTACCAGATCCCATTGTGAATCAAAAATACATGTAAGTATCTTTCAAGGTGTACAAGTACAGCTGAAAATGTTTGGAGTCTCTTTCCTCATTATGGCTTCTTTCTTCCAAGAGAAACTTTTTATAGCCTCTTAAACAGCCTTTCAACTCTTAAGAAGATTCTCTTCAATTCTTCTTTGTGAATCTGCATAAACATTTTTCCAAACCCTTCAGTTCAATTTCCTATTGCATTTGAAGCGTTGCATGCTGATGTCTCTTCCTTGCTTACTATGATTTGATATATTCTCTTCATCATATTAGGCTTACAGAGTGAGAGTGCCTACTTTGTTTGGAATCAGCTTACTGTTAATATTGCGACAGTTTTTTCGTGTCTCGTCTTTCATGAGTAATGGTTCACAAGAACCCGTTTCTGCATGTTATTTTGTGAAAAGTGGCTTTTTTTTCTTTTCTTGTCTGCCTCTCACAAGTTGCTTCCAAACTGTGGCTTTCTTTCTCATTATCAAGCACCTATATGGACTTGACCTTTGTAAGTCCAAACCTTAATGTCTGTACATAACATGATGGATCGAAGAGAATATTATCATAATTTTTAAAACTGTAAAACCTATTCTGCAAAAGTCACAGATTTTTCTGAAATTAATTTGCTATCTGGAGATTTGTAGTGTGTAATTGCTTTGACCAATCAGAAGATTTTGATATCACTCAGGGTCAAGGACTTGGGAAGGCTTTGGTTGAGCAAATGATACGTGCTTTGCTCAGAAGGGATATTGCCAATATCACCTTATTTGCAGATGCACAAGGTATAATTATGAACGTGTAGATTACTTGCAACTCATTTACACTGCAGTTAGTACTACCAAAAAGCATCAATCTTTGGATGAAATGTGTTTTTTGGCACACATCATAGTGTACTGGGGTGATAATTTTGTCAAGGATAAATTCAAAATTGTTAATCTGTTACTTTTGAACAATGCTAGGCATGCCTTTGATTTGTTTTGGCACGGAAAATAAATTTGTGTAAATGATTCCATCTAAGGCTGATATAATCACAAAAATGAATGCGTGCAATGTGATGCGTCAGACTGACATAGGAAGCAAAGAAATACAAAACACAATCTCTAGCTAGTGTGGTAAAGGGAAGGTTCAATAATATTATGGAAGTTCCATCAATTTTAGTCTCATTGAGGTTTTTTCTTAGAAGCTTTTCAAATTTGACATGATAGGTTGGTCACTTTGTCAAGAAGATGGTCTGTGCCTATAAGCTGATCACACTACAAGTGGCTAACCATGCAGCTATTAAAACTGTGGACTTTCCTGGTTGCTATGTTGGAATCTGATTGGTTGCTTGTTGGTAATAACTAATAACTGTTGACTTGATGAAGCTACTTTGCAGACCAGTTTATTTGTGGTAACATGGTAGCTGTAAGCACCCTCTCACACTTAGTTTTTCATAGTTTCTATTCCTTGTATCCATTCCAGAACGACCATTCATTAATACAAGTTCTGGACCCGTTGCATTTTTCATCTTGCAATGCCTTTTTTTTTTCTCGTCTATTGTTTCTTTTTGCAATTACTTGTAAATTTTGAAGTTTTATGCATTTGTATAGGGTTGTGACACTTGATAGATTAGATCAGTGCTCTTGAGTTTTGACCTTTAGGTTAAGGAAGACATTTATGCTCTCTACCACATAGAGGGTTGGATCTATTTATCTGTCTGTAAGTCCTGTGGATTTCTTTTTGGATATAATAGTTGGCAAGTTTACATTTTCGTTCATGCCTTAAGCTTGTCTTCATAAATTTGTGCTTCTATATGCTCTGTTTAATATGTACAGGGCATGCTGCTACTTTTTCTCTACACTGTCATTCCTTGTTAGCTTTTTAAGAAAGGAAATTGAGTGGTCATCTTCTAATGTATGCTTGTTATTCTCTACAGTTGTAGATTTCTATCGCAATTTAGGTTTTGAAGCTGATCCAGAAGGCATCAAGGGCATGTTTTGGTACCCAAGGTTTTAGCTTTTGTTGTATAAAAATAGCTTACAATGATGCTAAATTTTGAGCGTCAGTTGTATTTCTGTATCAAGATTATGTACTGTATAATTTCATGTTATTTTTTTTATTTATGCAAGAATTGCAATATTTGTACTGTAACTCCAAGGCCTTGAATCCAATAGAGCACTTTGTCATGTGATGGTTTCTAAGCCAATTTTAATTTAACAAATTCTTTCATGGGTTATCTTTCCCAGGGTCTTTTTGAAGATACATTTTGGGCACAAAATCTGGTTTTAAACTTCTAAATACTTGCAAAAGATTAATTCTTTAGTTAGGGAGCAAAGTGTAAACTTTACTTTGGAATCCCAAAGATTGCTTCTCCAATCTTCTGTTATTCATTTGATCTTTCTTTGATAACATCTTGTTGGCGTTTAAATTCGCACCTCTGGAATGCGGATTTGAAAACGGATAGCTATGCACAGATAAACTGCTCTTCAAATTAGGAGGGGAAGCTCCCTCTTGCTGATGGTGTTTGAAAGAAAGTAAACTAAAACTAAGTTGCCTATCTTTTTGGATCTTTTGTATACGCGTTTTTAAACACAAACGTCATAGCCTGGAGATTTTCAAATAAGGCCTAATCCATTTAATTAACTTCTAAATCCAGGTTATTTTCTTTAAATCCTCTCTGAATAGCGTATAGCAGTTAAACAATGCGATTCTTCCGGGATAAAATACTTCACACCTTTTTCAAATCTAACACCTATACTAATCATCGCAAGTTGGAAATAAAGATCATAAAAGTAGAACACCGGGAGAATTGAAATCAGATTCTAATTCAAGCGCAAAGAGGCTCAGCTTTGGTTTTATTACTCACCCTAAACAAAGCTCACCTCTCTAACACATGCCTTGAACAAGAAATTGCAGCTAAGGGTGGCTTGCATTTATTTTAACACAATAGAAAACAAATAACTACCAATTTCCAGTTAAAGATTTCAACAATTTGTTGCTATCACAACACAAATGAACAATACTGGAGCAACAAATAGAAAGTGCACAATAGGCCTCGCCATGGTTCTCACTAGCACGGTTCCGTAAAACTAAATGAGAAAGGCTCTTATTTATAGACAAGGTATATAGGGAACCCTAAAATCTCCTCTTTTGTTATTAATTCAGGGTTTGCTCAAGAAGAAGCTTTATTACTAAATCTAGAAAGATAAAACCCTAGAAAGGTAAAGTGAACGCCATAACTATTACATCTTATCTTCTTTCTATCCTCAAAGAATGGATAAGGATTATTCCAATAATAGAAAGAAAGCGAGAAAGAAAGCTTCTAGAAGAAAGCTGCTTTAAAGCTCGATCACATCCGCTAGGAAGTTAGAGATTGTGTCCCGGTTCGGTGCATCTATGCCATCAACAACAAAACACCGCTAAGAATATTCTTCCGCGATCGCAGAATAGATCTCTCGTGAAATCTTCAATCTCATTGGTCACTATTGAACTTTATTGACATCACCGTAAATATATGGCTCATCCTTCTCGCCAACCGACTGTAGAATTCGAAAGATTCGGGAACCATTTGTAATTCCTGCTCTAACCGAGGGAACGCCAAGACTTATAATTGAGAGATTCTGAGTAGATTTAACGGTGCCAAAGAAAGTCGTTCACCTTTTGTTCAGAGGGTGATGAATTTTCGATATCCTTCGGTAGTTTTAACTTTGAAAAACATGACGCTTCCAAGCAAGGATTTGTCTTTGTGCTCCTTTGAACCGGCCAACGTAGGGCTGTCAGTTCTCCAAATCAGCAATGATAATCTCATGCCTAGGTTTTACTTCCTGTGCCGTTTGTTCAAACCCATGGATACCTTGACGTAGCTCATGAGCGCTTTCTCTTAACTGGAACATCCATGCCAAGACCTCCTTTCCTCTGACAATGAAGCTCTCGATCCACCCCTAAGTTTCTTTCCCACATATGACCAACTGTCTTAACTGCTGATGATCAACTGGTGTCTCCGCACTCAAAGTAGAACCCAATAGTTTGCAGCGAACCACGTACTATGTTGAAAGTTGAAAGTCAAGTCAGCGATTTTTCAGCCTTGAGGGCTGCCTTGTCTTCTCCATCTTTTAGCACTCTTTCATGAAGGTTTTTGGATACAACTTTAAAGAGACTCAAATCTGCATGTCTGGTATTTCTACCAAGATTAGCCTTGACCATGACGAAATCATCCATATTCACCTCATCCCTATTCTTATCTTCTGGGGGCAATGCAGTCTCCATGGTTATCTCGTTATCAGGATTCCTATCAAAGTGAACTTGTTTCTTTGCTTTCTTCTTAGGAGGTTCCCCGAGTAGATGTTATCGAGATCATCAACACTCACTTGATATGAAGGCCTTCTCCCTAACCCTTCCAAGTTCTCAAGCCATAGTATTCCACAACTTTCCTGTGAGGTACTGCTGCAATCTCTTCATCATCTTTGATATCAAGATCAATGTAAATTGGTGAAGAACCCGTCAAAGGTACGAAAACATGTGTTGAAGGTGGCTCCTCTGCTTCATTTTGAGGTACGGGCTCGACATGAGGAACTTCTGAATCAACTGTAGGTTGTTCCTGTATGACTATGCCTGAGAAATCCAACCTTCTTTTTACATTTTTATTTGATCTTACAACCTTATCGCCATCTTTAGGATCAATTTTAATTCTTTCCTTTTCACTGGTTCTCCCAAGAAGCAGGGAATTTATCTCGGCGGCTTCACACCGAATGAGCCTTCCTTTAAGTACCAAAACCTTACTGCGCTCAATGACTTGTCTTGTTCTCGCCTTCAACTCCAGCATTCCTTTGTTTGCCCAATTAACTTGTGGAAGATATCATCCTAATTCGCTTATGAGTGTACATCTAGAAGAACATCTTCATCATCGCCGTGAGAGCCCTTCTATATCTCATTTAAAACGCCTTTCATCCGATGGAGAGTTAGCTCCTCGCTGTAACTACGCCAGACTTCAAATCTATCCGCATAGCCATTCAAAAAATCTTCGGGCGCGGTATGTGATTATAGTTCTTCTTCTCCAATCGCCAGATACCATGGAATCAAACATTCTCACCAGAGGGGATTTGAGGTCGTATTTATCTAACTTTCCAATTGTCCTGGCATCTGTAGCAGTCCTGCATGTATAAATACCCAACCCTAATGGAAAGTGAAGAGAGGGTTTCTTTCTATTTCTCAAGACTGTGTGGACACCGTGAGCCTGCCTCAAGAATTCCATGAAGATGACCTCATTTGACGGATATCTTGGCAACATGAGCGGGGCACCTGAATAACCATAGACCCTAAGATAGGTAAAGATAGGAAACTGTATAAACCAATCCGCCCATTCTGCCATTGCTGCCCTGGCAACTGAAGAGATGCGGACGTGCAATTCGTTGTCTAAGTCCCGTATTGTGTACATCAAGAATGCCTCGTTCACCCTTTTGTAGTGGTGCAACGACTTTATGAATTCCAACTAGGGATAATAGTTATATATGTGTTGTACGCTCAACGATCCCTCGGTGTTCAACCCTCTAAATTGACCTTGATAGGCCACCAGGTAGACTAGGTATGACACCATGTGGAATACATGAAACTGGAAATATTCTGTTATTTGCTGATGTAGGCAGCCACTAATCAAAGTAGGCCAATCATAAAACTCGGTCTTCTTCATGATGTGAGGTATGGCATAAAACATCCAAGGTTGGAACTTGGTGGCGTCTTCTGAGCCAGTGACCCTGTTGAGCAAAGTGATGATGATGGCAACCTTGTCCTTGAACTCTCCTCGCCCGACATTCTTGGGCAATGTCTTATGTTTTTCTTTCATCCATCTCTGTGCAATCTTCTTGCTATATTTATCTTTATGCATATTCCACATCCTTTCACATTCATCCCTTGAAAGAGTTACGCTTTCAGGCCACGGGGGAATGGAAAAACACCTTTCAACTATATCAGGGTTTAGACTGCAAATCAATCTACCGTCTGCTGACTGGATCTCCCTAGTAGCCGGGTTGTAATGCTTAATGCAAGCGATTACATACTCAAGGCTCTGAACTGATATAGGAATAGACACTGCTGCGAGGAGTCCAGAATGTCCTAGGTTCTTAATTGAAGTGTTGCCTGCTCTCTCCAAGGCATGTAGATCGAACACCGACGTGACATGATGCAAGTCTGTCTCAGCTGTTTTGATATAATTGTGAAAGAGAGCTGATTCGGACTTGAAAACATTAGGAGTGTACTCCATTCCAGAAAACTCGAAGAATGACTGTAAACTCGCCTTGGTTTAGACAAGTCTTGAACAATTTCTATTTTTAGAATGCTGATTTTTGTACTCCAACGAACAAATTTTTTAAGAAATTTTTCTGAGACATGGGTTTTGTTCAGAATATCGATGCAAGACAACCCAGATCGTCCGTTTTTGAAAATTTTGAATTTAGCCTGAAAAAGCAGCAAACCCTAATTTCTTCAATTTTTTCCGAAAAAAGCTGGCATCTGGGTTTTGTTTAGAATATGATTAGAAATGGACCCAGATGATTATATTTGCAAAACCCTGATGTTTGATCGAAAAAGCAGCCAACCCTAGGTTTTGAACCTTGACAAGTTTCGTTATATATGGGCTTCGGTAGATCATTTGGTGTTATCCGTGATGGTTGAAATTGAATGCACCGAGGTTTTAATATTATGCAAAATAGTTAATTTGCTGTAAATTCATTTATGATGAAGTCTTGTACCTTTTCGCAGATTGAGACCTGGGAGTGGATCAGTACCGAAAGCTCTTAGCTACTTTTGAAAAATTTGATCTTCTGGAACAAGAAGAATGAAAAAGCAAGGGTTTATGCTTGCTGGTCTGAAAAATCTGACGTAAAACCAGCAACTATGGATTCTTGAATCACAAAAATTCTTCAAACTTGCTGCTCCAACTTTCTCCTCTAGATGCTACTTGCAAAAATAATGAAAAATACATTGAAAAGAAGTGTTAAATAGGCTTAGGGTTTGATTTAGGTTTTGCTTTCTTTTTTTGCTTTTATTTTCAAAACCCTAAATCTCAGTCCCTTTGAATTTGGACGCCATCCTTCTCCTCTTGCAAATTTTGAAAATTTGAAAATTCTTGAAAATACTCTAAGGCATGAAACTTTGGGCGCCTTTCTCCAAGAGGGGCGCCTATTTCCACCAGTGTTAGTCAAAATTTTAACTTTTTCAACTTTCCTTCACTTTGACTTGTTACTTCGCCTCTGATTTTTCGTTGACAGATTAACCCGATAGGCAAGCTGAGTGGTTCACGGCGGAGCCTGACTGAAATTGAGAAGGATGTTCTGGAGGCACCTCATGCTAAAAACTTGATTTTGACCTTCGAATTCATGGGAGGCTTTTCCTTCTAGGGGCGCTCAACTTCTTCAGTGTTAGTCATTTTTCTGATTTCCAAGTTCTTCCTTCTCCCTTTGATTTTCTAATGAATCCTTGATTCCGGGAGCAACGCTGATCCGACCGACTGTCTGAATATTTCGTTGGATAGCCAGACTGATTTTGATGAGGCACTCTTTGGATGCTACTTCTGCAAATTCCATCATTTGAAGGCCTTAAAGTTTGGGCGCCCTTCTTCAACTGGGGCGCCCACTTCTACCAGACTTAGAAATTTTTTCAATTTATTCATGTCTTTCACTTCTATGGGCGATCTTGTTGAATTTTGAGCTTCGAGCGTCGGATTGATGAAAGTTTGGACTCGTTGCGAAGCTGAGAGGATTTTAGGAGGGGTCTTCTAGAAACACTTTTGTCAAAAAGTAGCTTTTAGGTCCTCAAAAGCTTGGGCGCCCCTGGCAAGCTGGGGCGCCCAGTTTCACCAGAGTAAGTTTATTTTTTGCATTTTTCACCTTTGCTTTCGGATTTCTCTTTTCAACTCTCATCGGACCCTCTATTCAGCCCTTTGAATCTGATGACTGCGAGCTCCGTTTGTCGTGTTGGATAGCTCACTGGAAAGTCTGTTGCATTCTGAAGACATCTCGTTATAACCTTGACTGCAAGTTCATCTGTTTGAACCCTTGAAAAGTTGGGCGCCTTTCTTCTCCTAGGGCGCCTAGTTTCTCCATACTTTGAAAAAATTTCAATTTAATCTTCTTCTTCGAGTTTCAGATCTTCATTCTATACCTTCCACTTTGACTCGAATTTGCCGGAGATTGGATTGTCGGATGCTTTGACGGGGATATCCATCGCGAAGCTGACTGAATATTGAGCAACTTCCATTGGAGGTCCTAACCCTAATTCACTCATCTGATGCCCTAAAAAGGTGGGCGCCTTTCTTTAACAGGGGCGCCCAAACTCAGCAGTGTTAGAAAATTTTCATGACTTTTCAACTTTCTTTCTCGTTCTTCGTGCATGTTCATTGTTTTACCTTCTGCTGGAAGTTTAAGTGCTGAAATTGACTGGAGTACTTCTGATGACCTCCATTGATGACCCTCGAGTCTGTGATATGCTCGGTGCTTAACAGGACCCAGGGTGAAACCCATTATTTTAAGATTCCTGACCGGCACTGTAAAATGGGATACGCACATTTTGAGCCAATCAACTGTCTGGACCTTATCGGACCAACCTCATTTTAGAAAATTTTGCCGATCCGCTTTGAAAGAAACCCTAAAAACCTTTAAAATGTGTTACTAATTTTAGATTTTTTAAAATAGTGTATTTTTCTCACTCGAGGGATGAAAAACTCAGATCCGGGTTTGTAGGTTGCCTAGCGCACTGCATCGCCGAATTGAAAATTTTGCATTTTAACCCCTCATGCAAGACATGCACACCCAAATTTTGACCTTTTTGACTGATTTGACAAGACTTTTACTCATTTCTTCAAAATGTCTAAGTGTAACAAAAAATTTAATTTTGGGGTACAACACATCTATGCAAATGCATCTTTCTAGCTGTAGCAATTATTATGTATCAAAACGATTCAGGTGAGGTAATGTCACAATATGAGAAAATTTGAATGGCATGCTTGCCTCGTCATGTAGGATGTATTGGCTTATCCAATAAACTGTATTATGTGGCATTTAGAGCATTAGTGTGGTTTGTTTTATTTTAAGATTAATCAATTTTGAGAATGGACATATCAATATCTAAAGGCAACAAATCCAAAACCAGAACGAATAGATTAACATTGCTCCTAGGAAATGAAAGAAATGAGTCTTTGGAGAGGAATTCGTGGCTGGCTTCATATGAATTTTGCATGAAGAAATAAAAAACCTTGAGCTGAGGCTATGGATGGAACAAATGTGGGGATTGCTGAAGGAAATAGATGGGTCTCCTAGGTGTTGAACACTCGAAATATTGAGAGGGGGCGGGGAGGGTGAATTAGTACTCTTAATAAACATTCATTCAATACATCTCATTAAACTTGTAGTAATGGAAAGGAACATGGAAAGCATGCATCACATCAAAGAACACAAGAACACCAGATTTATGTGGAAAACCCAAAAAGGGAAAAACCATGGTGAGGATTAGCTCACAATATAGATATTGTAACCGGTTACAAAGTTTGATACAATTGGTGGACTCATTGTCCAAGAACTCGTTGTCCAAAAGAAGAAAAACTAATTACCAAAGGGCTCATTGCTTAGAATAGAAAGAGAGAAGAAAGGTGGCTCACTGCCAGGTATGAATTGCTAACAATACATCTGACATATGTTGGGGATACAGTTCCACTAAAGCATAGAATATTGACTTAATACACTTCATTCTTCACCTCAAAAACATTTCACACTCCCTTGCTCTGAATTTCACACACAATTATCTTGCATCACTCGTTTCATCATCACACAAGGAATTAACCTTGTATATATACCACAACCAACCAAACATTAATTAGGTCGACCTAAAACATACACCATGCAATGCGTCATCCTGCCCCCTCAAAACTCAATCATACACGCCTTGTAAAGGTAACCAACACATATAACACATTAAGATAGGTCAACATGACCTATAATTATTCCCATAATGCCGCTCCAAACTCTACTCATCTCCGCACAACCCAAAATACTTAGGTCAACATCACTGGTGAAGTAACAATAGAATGAACCATATGTCTACTCACAACTTGACATGCTAACAACCAAAACACTTGATCCTTGGAACAAAGACACTTCAGACACTTGTAAACACTTGATCATACATGGTGTCACAGTTACACTAGCATAACTAGACTGATATTTTGTCACTATTATCATTGTCTGTAGAAGACATTAGATCATGAAACTTTGGATTTAGAGTCTTCCAACATACACCTTCATCACCTCAAAACTGCATAACCAAATTCTTCATGATGGAACAATGCAAACCAAAAGACTGGTTCTCTGAACATTGATAAACTATATTATGGACTTAGGCAAATACCCAAATCATCTGGTCTTCTCCAGACCAACACTTTTGCATTTGTTCAATAGGTTAGTGGCAATCACCATATACTACTATGCTTATCAATCTTCATCATTCTTCCTACTCAACTATCTCTTCACACTATACATCAATGACAACATATGTAACATACACAAGCTTACATCAATCTCCATATACAACCATCTCCATTTTGTTGACATCAATGACAACACTTGTAGCACACTTGCAACAATCTCCCCCTTTGTCATTGAGATCAACACTGCTCAAGCTTCCAATCTTCTCCCCCTTTGACATCAAGGGCAAAGGGGCCCTTAATATCAAACTGTTTGGCTTTCTACTGTTCTCCCTGTTTGAAGATATATACCTGTATGTACATGGGAATAACTCCCCCTTACTACTTCACTCCTATACACATCTCTTCTCCAACAAAACTGACCAAAAAGGTATATTGCAAAACTGTTTGAAAAGCTATCTATACAAAATTGCAAGGTGTGGCTCTAGAACCTTCTTTGTTGTCTCCCATTCCATTCCTTCTTAGCAAAGACAATTAGTCTGCTCATATTTTCAAACTTCAAATGGAGCTCTTCACCTTCTTCTGGAGAGCTAGGTACATGATTTTATTGTAGCAACTTCTCCGCATCAGCCAAAATTCTAGTCAGAGAAGTAAGCCTTGCACTTACTAGGTCTCTGAGTTGACTATACTGTATTATTATTTTCTCCTTTTTCTCCTATAGCTGAAATACTGACCATACAGATTCTCTATTGTTATCCTTGTTGTTCCATCTGCATCTCTCATAGGATCATACGCTCCAGAGGGCTTTATAATCTGAGACTCATTTGAGTCCATCTGGTCCTTTAGGCTCTTCATTGAAACATAACATTTCAAGCAAAATTAAAGCGCAACTTTTGCTTCCTCTACACAATTCTGAATATCCTTTAAATTGCTCTGCAACTTAACATGCGATGTAGCACACTTTTCAAAAGCCTATGCCAATCTCTTATCATTTATCTTCTTATTCACTTTCTTTTCCAACTTCTTTTCTATGCCGGTAGAATATTCCTCGAAGGAATCAAGGAGGAGCCTTAGTTGTTGTATACTAGACACAAATTCATCAATGGTGGCGTTGGGAATGTAGTCTTGCAACACTTTAACAACTTCATGTATCATCTTTGCATTCTTTTGGTGGGTTTGTGGAATCTCCTTTCTAGCAGAGGCATGAAATGCATCACCAAGTTGCAACTTGTGTAAGGGAGATATTTTATCCATGTCAACCTATCCTTGTCGACTTGTGTAAGGATTCACAAACCATTTGAGTGCTTCTCTTCCTTTTTCTCTCTCCTCTTGCTCTCCACTGTCAGAGAATTCTTTTGCACTCTTCTCTTCCTTTGCAACTTTCTCACCATCTGGAGGAGGCAACTTTTCATCTTTCTACACCTCAAAGTTCTCCGGGTTCTTTTGTTTTTCTTCTTCCTTCTGTTTTGCATTGTTTTGCACATTCGGGAGAGGCAATACTTGTTCTACTTGAGATTCTTCCTTCTCCGGGGCAACATTACTCTTAACTTTTGCAACAACATTCTCTTCTTCCAAAGGGACATTATCTGTTATCATGGCTTCTTGATCATTCTTAGGTCCAGACACATTCTTGTTTAGCATTCTTAGGTTCATTGACCTTTGGAGCAGATATATCATGCTCCATTCTAGTCTCATCATTTGGAGATATGTCTAACTTCTTCGCCAGATCTGTAACCTTTTGTAGTGTTTCATCCTTCAACCTTTTTGTCTTCTTTATCCCTACTCATCAGGGTGCTAACTCTTTGCTTAGTTTTGAATTCCGTATTGTAAACTTGAGCCAATCTTGCCTTGTCCTCATCGGTGAGAGAAGATCCAATCTTCTCCAAAGAAAAGTCCTTATTTTGCATCCTCATTGAATGCCTCTTGTCTTTTTGCACTCAAGACACCTTTTAAGTCATCTAGAAGTTGACTTTCAATTTCACTTAGATTGGTATTGAATGCAACCATGTACTTTACAATGGCCTCTTCAATTGTGGCCTTATTTTTCAATGTTTTCATCTAGATACATTTGTGTAGTTTCTTCCAACAAACCAAAATTTGCAATACTATTAAACAAAGCATCTAGTTTTAGAGGGCTGTGCTCCCTTACCAAAGGGGATTTATTCTTCTTGCTTTTTCCCTTGCCCTTAGGAGACTTTTCTCCTTCATTGGATCTCATTTCTCTCTTCTGACTGACAAATGCCTCCTTTTGCTTCTCTACTTCTTTGCTCCCTGTATCAACAATGTCAACTTTGATTCTCTTTTCACTTGTCTCTACTTGAGAGATACTGAGCTTCCTTTTCCAGACCAACTTAGGTCCTCCTTCACCATCATAGCCTACATACCTCTCTCTTGTAGCTTTCTCTTTTCTTCTTCTCTGCGGAGGCTTTTGTTGTGTTGTAGGGGCATTGGGTGTAGCTTTCTTCTTGGTAGTAGCTGCAGACTTCGTTCCAAAGACTTTTGAAACAAATGGAGAGGGAGTAGAAGTCTTGATGGACCTTATAATGCTTGGTATACCCTGCGAATCAACAGAAGGGACTTTGATCTTCTCCATAACCTCTTGGAACCAACAATCTCTTCCAATTTTTCCTTCATTTTTCTTTATTTCCTTTTCTTTGTGCTTCAGATGCACTTCACTAGATATCTCCTCATAGGTTCCAAACCTATCTACAATAGAGTCTCTCAGTTTGCTCAACATAAGATTTGCAAACCTGTGATTAAATCTTCTGCCACTTCATAACCCATTTATAGAATCTAGACTGTTCTGGGTTACACTGTTTCCATAATGCATTCATCCTTAGTAACCATAAAGGTTATATTCTTGTACTTTTCAACAACACTCTTGAGAATCCTTTCTCTTTCTTGCATCTTCTCTTGAAAGGTCTGAAAGAAACTCCATAGCATGCTATCCTGATTTTCTATGCTTCCAAACCTTCTTAAGTGATCCCTAATTTGAATTGCAATAGGAATACTATACAACCATACATCATTCTTTGCACAAGGCAATTCTCCGAGAAAGTAAAACAAAAAACATATGATTAGGGTACCAAACCGAAATGAGTACTGAGACACTTTTGTCTTCTAAAGATTCTCCATCGATTGTTGTCTCAAGAGTTCGCATAGATCTATGTCCAAACCTTCTTTCACCATCTGGTGAGTAGTATGAATAGTAGTTGCTAACACCAAATTGTCTCTAATAGTGTAGTAAATCTTGTAATTGAGCATCATGGATGCATATTTAATTACCAGATCATCTATATCCTTCATTGTGAGGTCACACTTGTCGAATTTTGCTTCAGAGAGTTTCATAACCATCTCATTCTTCACTACCTTCATCGGCGGATTGAGTCCTTCATAGCATAAACTAGTAACTACCTTGATAGCTTGCTTATTGATTAAATGCAAAATATCCAACCACATAAACTTGTCATGGATGCACTTCAACACATACTTAACCCATGCATTCTCATAACAGAAGTTCGGATAATTGTTCCATACATCCAACTTCATCTCTATTAGGCTCTCAAATTCTGGTTTCAACTCAAAAACATATTCGGTGAGCTCATTTATCCAATAATCCGTTATCTTGGTATGATCATATTCTTCCAATTTCACATGAATATACATTCGCACATCCTCAATATGATTACACCATACAAAATTCTCAAAAATGAGCCTTCCAGATCTGTTTCCATGGATTTGAAGGGGTGTTTCCTAAAATTAGGTCTTGGACGTTCCAAGACATCACTTACTTGAGTAAACATTGTGAACCTACTTCTAAAACTAGGGTTTTAGTAGGAAATGATAAATACCTTCAAATTCTTCTATTGTTAATGTTTCACACAACAATTTCAAATCTCTTCGAATAACCTTCTCTGCTCTTCACTCTTCAAATGCATGATTGCAAATAAACTTTTCATATGTGAAAAAACATATAAAACCCTTTTTCGAAGACCGGAAATGCCATCAATAGATCCACCATATTGATACACACATATAACAGTGTGTTGAGAACATCAATACCACAACTTTGGCAGGCGATTAAGGATCTTCTGCTAAAACTCCCCCTGAGCCAAAGATCTTCAATTAGTTTTTGGAGGAAACATCTGCAACAAGGACTCATCCTTTATTTCACTTTCTTCTTTCTTTTTATAGATCTTGTTCATTTCCTTCATCTCCAGCAGATCCACATTCTTTGTCAGATCAACCTTCTTTTGTGAAACAGGGGGTTTCACATTTTTGCTTCTGTAAAACCTTTTTGTGTCCTGGTTTATTGCATTTGTGACATATGACACCTTTTCGAACAAGCTTACTTCCACCCATTCTAGCTCTGCATTCATTAGCCTTATGCCCAAATCCATTGCATGCATAACCTTTTTGTGTCCTGGTTTATTGCATTTGTGACATATGACACCTTTTTGAACAAGCTTACTTCCACCCATTCTAGCTCTGCATTCATTAGCCTTATGCCCAAATCCATTGCATGCATAACAATAGCCACTAAAAGATTGAGACATCATGCCTTTATTGTAACCATTCATCATGTGATTTTTGGATTTTCTAGCTCTATGACCAAATCTATTGCATGTATAACACTGACCGAGAAATGATTGAAAATACCGATTCATTCTACTTCTACATTCTACAACTTTATGTCCAAACTTATTATAGTAATAACAATAACCATTAAAAGATAGGAACCTTTGTGCATTTGGTTGTCTGATAGGTGGTCTCTTGATGTCTTTCTTCTAGTTTTGGATCTATCTGACATTACCCTTCTTGTCATCTTTCTTTTCAACATTGTTTGTGTAACATGCCCCTTGCTCATCTCAGTCATTTTCCTATGTTTTGCCACAAGCGAATTTAATCTAATGGCTAAACACATAACAATAAAAATAATTATTTTCAAACAAGATAAAATGCACATAAGATAGCAATAAATTATCCTTCTCATTACATTAAATGAAATGTACAATATTTATAAAGAAATGATTTCATAATCTAGATACAAAATACATTTTTCATCTTTCAAAGAAATAGATTCAAGAACATACATAGCTCACCTAAGCTTCATTGGCACTAGAAACACAATTGATCCAAGAAATCCCCTTTCAAATCTTGGTTCACCGACTGAGAGGAGAAGCATCACTCAAGCGCTTTTCTGCCATCCTTAGACTAACTGCGGTCCCTAACACATCTACCACATATGTTAAGATGGCCCTACCCTTCGACGAAGAGATTTGGTTTGGAAACCACAAAATACTAGCCATTCCTAAGTTGGTGTTGTGTCCTACATAACTAGAACTTTACCATACAACTTATCTATATTCTACATGTATGACAATCTCAGACTAGCATGCTAAGGGGTAATACAATGAACTAATAGTGTAACCAGTGGCAAATTACACCACTTTGGCCAAAGTATTCATCACCCCTAATTCAGAATGGACGTCACACACTCATCCACCATTCTAGCTCAATTTGTTAAGACCATGCGTATTCTATGCATAGGAAATTCCCTCCATTGGATAATCTTTAACCCTAGGAACCTATATACACTAAGTTCACTATGACTTTTTTATTAGGTTTAAACATGTGTTTCCATAACCTACCAAATCAAAACTAGCTTTAGCTAAATAGAATCCACTCAACTGAAGTACTTATTGCTATATATAAATACACCTACTCCTTAATATGGGGTATGTACAAACACACAAGCAATAGAGAATTCAATACTATAAACATGTGACTTCAATTTCACATAGGTTGAAAACAATCTTTCTCTAAAAACATAATATGTTTTCCAAACAAAACAAGCATTTCACATAATCATTCTAAATTCAATCAAGCATGAAAGAGTAAGATTCAACATGCCTGTACTTGTATAATGCTCCAATTTGATCTAGTTGGTTTCCAATCCTAGGCTCCTCAAATCTGCTTGCAACTTTGACAACAAATTACTTCCACTCTTCCCAAATACCCTCACAAATTCTCACAATAAATCTCTTGTAAAACCACCTCTAACTCTCTCACAAAACTCAGAAAAAATAGAGCAACTCTTAGAAAAAAAAATAGAGTGCAAATATGCGTCCCTTTGAGGTAAGGAATGTCTCTTATTTATACACAAAAATCAACATCTGCAGGCTAGAAACAAGGTAAATGAATAGACACTTCTCAACTTATTTGATTCGACTCAACATAATAAATAAAAGGTGGTAGATTTCTAACTTAAGACTCATCAAAATAGCACAACAGGTTGTTTCATTCATAGACAACGAGAATGCATTTCAAATATTCAAGGTAAATAATCAATCAAGTCGACTTAATCCATGCTAGCTTCTACTTGACTTATTCTCCAATTCAATTTGGTTTCCATTGCTGGAAAGAGCTCATAAAACATACTTTTAAAACAATGCAGTTATTCATAATTTGGCACCACATAAACTTCTTACATGTTGTTTGATGTTTACAGATAAAAGACCAAGTCAAATCTTTTAAATGCATTTCAAATTGTCTTCAATACTCTTGACTATTTCTTATATCTTTTCCCACACGCCTTCTATTATGTTGTGTTCCATTTGCAAAGCATGGTAATTCATGATAAATATTTACAGCGCTGCCTTTAGTGCACTCTCTTTATTGCTGGGCCTAACACTATATAAGATGTGTGCTATATACTATAGTCTGTTTAGTATGCGCTTGACATTTAAAACATCAACGCTTATTATATATATATATATATATATAGATCAATCAACTCATGATTATAAATGTCATTCAATATTCAAATGCATAAATTTATATCCATTACTATTCAAATTAATAGTATATACATACATACATACATACATATGTATATTTATATATA
>VDFB02261878.1:0-12674 GCA_007258455.2 Sequoia sempervirens | reverse complement strand
AATTCTCCTTACCAAATTTCATCTAAATTTAATTATTGTTGAACATGAACACAAACTCAAACCTAACCTTATGACATAGGTTTTAATCTTAGAAATTGGAGTTGTTAAACATAACAAGGAACAATGGATGAGAATTTTTTTTATTTCTCTTTTATCATTGTAGATTATACAAGATAAAATTTAATTGTCCTAAGTTGAGGGAATATTTTTTGGTGAAATTGCCTTTTTGAATGGGGACCTAGAAGAGGAAATTTATGTGAAACAACTTGATAATTTTGTGATTAAGGGAAAGGGAAATCTATTTTGTAAGTTGAAGAGATATTTGTATGGATTGAAGTAGTCACTTGGGATGTAGTATTTGAATTTTGATTAATTTTCTTTGGAAATTAGGTTTGTTATCCAAGTAAATTTGATCATTATGTTTATTATAAACAACTTGATCATAATATTTAATCATTATCCTATATGTTGTTATTGGAAATAATACATGAATGAAGGGAAAATAGAACTCAAATTTACTGTTATGAAATATTTAGGGGTTGTAAAATACATTTTATATAGAAATCCATATGGATCAAACTAATAGAAAGGTTTGGTTAAATTAGAGAAATTATATTAAAACTATTTGGTAGAGATTCAATATCTAGGATAATAAACTAATGAATGCACCCTTACGTGTAGGTACTGGAAGTTATATTTGGATGAATATCTTAAATATGATCATGATTTTGAAGATAGGTATAATGTTCCTTATGCTAGTTTTGTATGAAGCCTAATGTATCTTATGGTCTATACTATGCCAAATATTGCTTAAGTAGTGGGTGTTCATAGTAATTCCATGTCTAACCTTGGTAGGGTGCACTAGACCTATGTTAAAAGGGTTTTAAGATGTTTGCATGAAACTTATAATTATTGAAATTGTTATCATGTCACATATAATATTATTGAGTTGTTGGATATATAGGGCTTTGTGGACTCAAAATGGGTTGGTGATTTGGACAATAGGAGGTCTATTCAAGTTGCTCTGTAGTTACTTTGTTTGGAGGTGTGGTTAGTTGGATAAAAAGTAACCCATAATCATTCTTTCCACTATATAATAAAAGTACATGGTTATGACATGTACTTGTATGAAATATTGTGGCTACACAAATTATGTGTATGCATTGGATTTCAGAATAAGACAATGAAGATAAATTGACATGATAATTAGAGTGATAGAAATTTGGCAAAGAATCCTATGTACCATTCCCATATCAAAAATATTGATGTGTAATACCATTTTGTTTGAGAGATGTATAGGATAAGAAGGTTAAAATTGAGAAGGTTAGAAATTTGGTGAATGTAATTGATTTATTTACTTAGAAGCCATTGGGCATGGGAAATTTTTGTGGTTGAAGGAGTGTAACACCCCGTCGTGCAACCCCAAAGGAACAAATAAAAACAAAACAATTTTTTTTTAAAGAACATAAGATTGCACTTAAGTAATCCAACATAACCAATGTTCTAAGTTGCACAACTAACTCCCTTGGGGTACATGAGGACATTACCAATACTAATTCCATAACAAAGTAATAGATGAAATATTATGTAACCAATAATGTAAATCCAATCATTCATGACATCAATTAAACATTCATTCACGATATCAAGAAAGATGTGAATATACCAAATGAAACCATACATACATACGACAATAAATGAATCATAAAGATATAAAGTATATATATTTCGATAGATACAACACAAATTAATCAGTAATTACAAATGATAGTTCATGAATGATTACATGGTATGAATAAACATTACATCAATCTGATAGTACAACATAATGAACATATAAACAAATTACATCAAGGTCTTCCCAACACACGTGGGAGTTGATACATCAATAAATAAATTACATCTAAAGTATGAACATACATCTGGTACATAAGAACATTGGATCAACAACATCTGCCAAAACCTTGCAATGAAAGATACAATTGCACCCAAAGGGGACCCAATGGGGTGTGAAGCACGTTCCACCCAACCACCCCCATGCTGGGAGTAGACAAGGAAGGATCCCTGACCAAGCACATCAACATTAACACAAGACTAATTCCAGACAAGATAACATAATATCACTAGACAACATTGAAAACTAAACAATAATAAATCACCAAAAGACATAACAATAGACCACTTTTGTAAACATAACAATAAATCACTTTCCAAATATTACAACAATAAGTCACAAAACACATCAATAATTCTCAAGTCATAATATCAAAAGACTACTTCCAGAGGACTCCAATAAAACAACACAAATGGAATGTTAGAGGAGAGTGTTATCGCATGGCTTAACATGGATTATCCAGACAACCTATCACAAGGTGCCGCCTCCATCTATACATGTTATGAAATAACTTGCACAATAGAAGAATATGATATGAAATATGCTGCAAATACTTGATAATAACTGAGAATAACAAGCCACTTCGAGGGGGAAAACCTCCAAATATCTCTAATGAGAACACACTTCACACTTGATGATGAAATAAGACCAACCTCCTATATATACCTATTTATGCCAAGGATATCACCCAGGCCTAATTTCCTAGACACACCTATATAAGACTTAGCCTAATCTAAACAACCAAATAACAAATATACTAATGATAATATGACTTAATAGAGAGCTAAGATAGCCGTCGACTACATTCATAACCTCGAAGGTACAACAATACCACTTGTTAGAAATAAATTTGCACAATAAGAATATGATATGAAATATGCCGCAAATACTTGATAATAACTAAGAATAACAAGCCACTTCGAGGGGGGGAAAACCTCCAAATATCTCTAATGAGAACACACTTCACACTGGATGATGAAATAAGACTCACAACCTTCTATATATACCTATTTATGCCAAGGATATCACCTAGGCCGACTTAGACACACCTATATAAGACTTAGGATGACCTAAACAACTAAATAACAATATACTAATGATAATATGACTTAATAGAGAGTTAAGATAGCCACAAGCCGACTATTCATAACCTGATGTACAATAATATTAAGGGTGTAGCAATACATGGATTATCTAGACAACCTAGTTTAAGGTGCTGCCTCCATCTATGGTTCTCCTGATAGCCTATCTCAAGGCGCCACTCCATAGGGTTACTCATGCAGAATTGTTAACCTTTCGTGAAGACAAGGCAACGATCTTGCCAAACACAACCTTCTTAGTCCCCTTTAGTCTATGATAGCACTAACAAGCGGACGAGGCATCACAATTATCTTCTTAATGTTTAATCCCCACCCATGATTAATTACTTAGGTTATCACTGATTACTCTAACTCTATGTGGGTTACCCTGACAACCCCTTTGTGCGCCGGCCCCCACTTAGAGCCACTTCCTCTAAACACTCAAACACAAGTATCCAACACAAAATGATTGTACCAACCAAAAATATTGAACCAACAAATGAAACATCTGTGAAGCATAACCATCTTGCCAAGATCATCTAAATCACATTCACAAAACGGTACAATCCTAGTGCAAACTAAAATCACAACCATAGTCAAAACCTAGGCCAAGTATCAAATTGCAAAATCAATAATGACATCAATATCCCCCACCTCTAGAAGTTCCTAATTAACAACTTAAATTCCTACAATAGGATAAACTAACTCTAGGGTTTCTCACATGACATAAGTCCAAATAGAAGAAAATCAAAATTAAATTAAATGAATAATCTCGAGAGTAACCAATACATAAAACAATTTACAATGAACAACAAATTTCATCAAATAAATAAATTAATTACTCAAGACAATTCAATTTAATTAGAAACACATAGTTTATCTCTAATTTCCTCAATTACATTATAACATTGCAGTTTTCTTAAAATTATTATATTAAATTCATAATCACATATGACGTCTTATATATATATATATATGTATATACGCTTTTATGAGTATACACATATATATGTATATATATATATAAAATAAAACATATATATTAAAATCATTGCATTTAAAACATATTATAAAAACTGTCTTTTAAATACACAGTAAATTTACAAAAACACACACACACATATATATATTTATATATATATATACATATATATATATATATATATATATATATATATATATTATAAAACAAAATCAAATAATAAAAAAAAGTTTATTGAAATTGAATTAGAACTAAAATAAAAAAAATGAATTTAAGAATTTTTTTTACACGGCCCCATGCAGTAGGGAGGTACTGCGTACCTCCCAAGGGGAGGCCGCAACCCCCACTAGGCTGCGTACAGCAGCTGTGTGCAGCCTAGTGGCTGCTGCACCATACTCGGGGTCAGGGGTGGTACGGCGCCCGCTGACCACTTCCCTTCCCCCATAAATTCTTACATAAAATTTCTTTTATAATTTTTTTTATATATTTTTTTATTTCATATTCAAACAAAGGAAAATACGAATTTTGAATCATAGTTTTTTTTTTTTTTTTAAATTTGTAGGCACAGACTCCAAAAACATATGTAAATCTATATCTTTTACAAGGAGACAAAATATTTAATATGTACATATATATATATATATATATATATATATATATATATATATATATATATATATATATATATATATATATATATACTTGCCTAGAATAGAAATACAAAAATCAATAATATGAACAACAGATCGATTTTTCTCCAGAACCTAAAATAAATAGGGCATAAAATTTTAGTTTCCACAATAATTGATTTTCTTTTCAAAACAATAATTTTACAACTCAATTTTATTGAAGAATTTCAAAGGGGTTTAACTATAGTTTTCAACAGAAAAATTCAAAGGCTTAATAATCAAATCCTCAATCACAGAAAACCTCTTTCAAAACATAGAGACATTAATTTTCAACCATGTAACAAGATTTTGTTCACAAAATCAAAAAGGAGAAAAATAATAAGTTTAGGGGAACCTGGAGTCCTTCGTTCGATGTAAAATCCCCTTTGTAGCTTCTTCTCGATTTCTTGCCTTCAACTCTCTTCTGAATCAATCTTTTCTTCCAAACAATTCTTTTTTACCCAGAAGCACAAAAAAAACTATTTTTCTTTTCTTTTACAACAAAAAAACAGAAAAAACCTCTTTATGTAAAAAAATCCCCTCATAATAAAAATAAAATAATAATAAATAAAACTCATCATCTTTTTCCTCAAATAAATCCCCTTCATTCATTGGTACTTTTCTTGCTTTTAAAAGCACACACTTATCTCACAATTTTAATTAAAAATTAATTATTTTCTCAAGATATTCTCTAGAGATTTTTCTAATTTATATTAGGAAAAAGATAATATATAATTATCATCATCATTATTAATTTAAATTCATTACTTACACTTTTAATTAATTAAATAACTTTTTAATTTACAATATATTTAAAACTCAACATTTAACTAACTTACAATTAATTAAAGCAACAAGACAACATTAATTAATCTTATAAAATAAAGATTAATTAAATAACCACTAACCATAAATAAAATAATTAATCAACAATCAACCTACACAAAGACAAGGACAAAACTTCAATCATGACACAACAAAACTCACAACGAGATGACGGACTTGGGACGAGGACACTTCCTTATCAACTCCCTTTTTCAACATTGTACCCGTTAGGTTAATTTAATGCTCGCCGTGTCCTGTCGAAACAAGTGGAATCGAGACTTTATTCTTGCAATTCCTGCATACCAATAAATGTTAAGTAACACACACACACACACACACACACACACATATATATATAATCAAAAACATCATATTGTGAGAAGGAATTGCAACATAATAGGGCACTCGTAAACGAGTGGTGCTCCATTGTCCTCTCACCAAAACTATACTAACAATTACAATATCAAATATGAAATAACATTTCTAAACTAACTGATCACATCATACACTAATTACTAAACACTGCATCACAATGTATTACTGAAATCAAATTAAACATCACCAAACAATAAGTAATAGCAATCACAGTCTCAAAGTATCAAGCAAAAGCATAGAAAGATAACAAGTCCAAACAATATGAGGGGTATTACAAGGAGGATATGAGCCTTAAGTCCTTCCTAATACTTAATGTCTTTTATGTATCTCTATCAGTATTTTACAATGTAAATATCAAGTGAGAGAATGTTAGGGTAAGGTGTATTATTCACCTTGCATGTCCTAAAAAATGTTATAATATGAATGCTACTTAGGATTATATTGTTATATATATTAATTTATGTATGTATCTCCATAGATCATGTAAAGGGTGAAATGGGATTTCCATATGGTAATTGGAGGTACATGTGGAGTGAAATATTCTTCTAGACTGGTAATATTGACATTAGTAGAATTTGGCAAATAAATGACTACGTGACTAAAAATTTTAGTCACAACAATTAAATATGACTAAATTCTATTCATTTTTTGTAACAAAACTATAAATGACTAATTTGATTGTTGGGTAAAAAACACAACTAAATAATTAGTCACACAAATAAAAATTAGACAATATGATATTAAAATGGATAATTAAAAAAAATATTTTGAATTGAGGGAGGGTTGTATTATAATATTATGTAATATAATATGATATTATATAATATAATATATATTATAATATATATATTATATAATAATATAGTGCAATATTTATATTATATAATATAATATTATTTCATTCTATATATTATTATTATATATATAATATATAGTATATTATATATTATATAATATAGTATTTATAATATAATATAATATAGTATTTATAATATAGTATTTATAATATAATATAATATAATATAATTATTTATAATATAATATATAATATAATATTTATAATATAATATAATATAATATTTATAATATAATATAATATAATATAACATTTTATTATATAACATAACATAATATAATATACCATAATAACATTTATTATATAATATAATATAATATAATATACCATAATATAATATAATATAATATAATATAATATTTATAAATATAATATAATATAATATAATATTTATAATATAATATAATATAATATAATACAATATTTATAATATAATATAATATAATATAATACAATATTATAATATAATATAATATAATATAATATTTATAATATAATATAATATAATAAAATATTTATAATATAATATATAATATAATATAATATAATATAATATTTATATTATAATATAATATAAATATAATATAATATAATATTTATAATATAATATAATACATTATTTATAATATATTTCATAACATAATATAATATAATATGTAACATAACATATAATATAATATAATAATATACTACATTATATAATATTACATAACACATAATATAACATAACAAAAAATAAAATAAAACAAAAATAATATAATATAATATAATAAAATAAAATAAAATAATATAATAAAATATAATAAAATAATATAACATATTATAATAAAAATAAAAATAAAAGTAATATTATAATATACAAAATATTATAATATAATATAAAATATTATAATATAATATAATATTAAAAATATTATAATATAATATAACATAAAATATTATAATATAATATAATATTAAAATATTATAATATAATATAATATTAAAATATATTATAATATAATATAATATTAAAATATTATAACATAATATAATATTAAAATATTATAATATAATATAATATTAAAATATTATAATATAATATAATATTAAAATATTATAAATAATATTATAATATTATAATATAACATTACAATATTATAATATATAAATAATATTATAATATTATAATATAATATTAAAATATTATATAATATAATATTATATAATATTATAATATAATATTATATATAATATTATATATAATATTATATAATATTATAATATATAATATTATATGGGTCATTATAATATATAATATTATATAATTATATATATATTAAAATATTATATAATATTATATATTAAAATATTATATACATATATAATATTAAAATATTATATAATATTATATAATACAAATATTATATACATTATATAATATTATATCAGATAATATTATATAATATTATATTAAATTTATATTATAATATAATATTATATTATAATATAATATTATATAATAATATAATTTATTATAATATATTTAATAATATTTATTATGCAAGATAAGTGGGATATTTATTGTTGTGTAATTTATTTACTTTGAAATTTAATTTTGAAATCCTCTAGTGGGAAACATCAACAAGCAAATAAACCCTAATCCTCTTTAGCGAACGATTTAAGCAAAATTAACGGGTGTTGGTGGTGCTGCAAGTAGGGAGTGAGATTGGAGAAGTGAAAGGTGAATACTTGTGAGGAAGAGTTTGGAGGAGATGAAACCAATAGTGGTGGGGAAAGTAGCAAAAAATGGCGACATAAGGTAAAGGATGCCATAATGTAAAAACCTAAATGTGCTCATTATCAGATCTTAGTTGTAATTTCATTTTAATAAACATACTCTAAAACCCTCTTTGAAACCTTATTTTCAAGATGCAACTCATCAAATTGGAGAAGAGAAAGGTCAATACCAGGGAGGAAGAGTTTGGAGAAGTGAATCCCATATGACAAAAGCAGAGGTAGAGACAAGGCGCATGAACTACTTGACAAAATACCTTAAAGAAATGTGATCTCATGGAATGCATTAATTGCGGGATACACACAAAATGGTTTTATTGAAAAGGGATTTTGAAGTTCTCTATTTTTTCATTCTTGATCGTGCATTTTAATTTATCCCTCTTTTTACTATTACACACTTGTTTCACTATTTCTCTCTATCACCGTAATGTTAAAACCTAAAAATGCTCATTATTAGGATCTTGACGGTAATTTCATTTTAATACATACTCTAAAACCATCATTGCGTAAACCTTATTTTTAGGCTACAACTCACCAAATTGGAGAAGTGAAAAGCGAATACTGATGATGAAGAGTTTGAATGTAGTTTTGTGTTACCTGGGTTTATTTCATATTGTTTCAAGGGTTTATTGCTGTCGGGTTTCTATTTCAAAGGGTCTAATGTATATTGGTTGTATGTAGTTATGAAACTGTGTTTGATGGTTTTCTAGTTATGACATCATTTGAAAACAATTGCAAATATGGGTTGTGTGATCAACCACCATGAACACAATATAAGTTTGATGAACTTCGATCTAGGGATTCTTGATCACTATGAAAAAGTGATGAGCACAATGTTAAAGTGTTAAAAAGATGAAAGCTTTTTTGAGTTTCAAATCTAATTGAAATACTCAAGAAATGAAGTGCAAATGAAATGCTCTGATACAAATTCACTATTTAACAATGCATGAACAGAGATGGATGTTTTTTTGAATAAGGAGAAACACATTTTATAGTATTCATTGTGTTGCAGGTGCAAAAGTAATGGTTCTTGAGTTTCAAATCCAAATGAAACTTTCAAGAAAATAAATTCATTGATATAGAGTGATTCTCTATTTTTATGCCTTTTTGAATTCTTCAATTCTTCAATAAATGATGTAAAATAGTTAGTGAGACAAGTTGCCAATGAGGCACATCATTTATATGTTTTGACTTGTCAGTGAGGTTGAAATTAGTGAGATTTTTGTTTAGCTAGTGAGGCTATAACCATTGAGGTTTTTCTTTGCTAGTGAGGCAGTTGTTAGTGAGACATTTAATGTAACCAGTGAGGTTTTGATTTTCTAGTGAGGCTTAATGAAGTAAATTTTCAGAGTGGTTTTTTCTCCTTGTACAGGGTTTTCCACTCATAAATACTGTGTTGTGGCTCCTCTTGATTTGTTATCTAATTGTATCTGATCAATCATATTTGTTCAAGCATTTTAGTCTTCATTTCATGTTGCTTCACTCAACATTTGAATATCTATGAACTTGAAGTTTATATGCATAAATTTTTGAGGATTAATTAAGGTAGATTTGATTTGTAACTTGAATTATTGATTCACCCAAATAAATGAATAAACCATGACTAAATAAATGACTACCATGTGACTAAAATAAATGACACCATGATTAAATAAATGATGACAATGACTAAATAAATGACTACCATGACTAAAATAAATGACTACCATGACTAAATAAATTACCATAATGACTAAATAAATGACTACCATGACTAAATAAATGACTACCATGAATAAATAAACAACTACCATGACTAAATAAATGACTACCATGACTAAATAAATGACTAGTTAACAACAATTAATGACTAAATATACTACTAAATTGATCAATCAAAACAACCAATAAATGACTAAAAATGGTTTAGTCATGAATTTGGTCACGTTATAAATGATTGGCAATAAACTACTAATGGTCACGTGACCAAGCTTAGTCACATATATGCAATTTTTAGTTGTTGTTTTAGTCACTTATTGCTATTTTTCTACTAGTGTGATTTTAAGAGGAGTTCAATAGGGGTTACATTAGTAAGGCATCCTTGGCCACTTGGCATGAACTGGAATTGAATCTATGATATTGTAAGACATGTAAGGTGGTGGTCACATTGTTGATTATCTTATTTGAGCAACCAAGTAGTTTTTGTTTCATCTTTTAGTGGGCTACATTTGTTCTCTTGTGGACATAAAAATATATATGTTAGTGAGAAAGGTCAATAATATTATATAATGATGCTTGTAACTCTTAGAGACATGTCAGGTTATAACCTTGGTGGTTTTTCTTTGTTGGTTTATAATCATAGTAGTTTTTCATTTACCTAATTTGCTATAAAAGGAGGGTACAAGATAATAGTTTTATCATTGTAGTTTGAAGCAAGGATATGCTAATAAAATTCTATTAGAATGACTATAAGTGGTATGTTTTTAAACTTGAATTGATTTCCCTATGTAATATTAGTGTTATTCTTTGTTTTATGAACGATCTTGTGAATCTTATAACTCCTTATTCATACAATTATTATTTTTTATTACTAATTTATTACAACAAATCAAATTAGATAAATTATCACTAAACTTAATGTTCATTGTAACCTCTAATCTAGATTCTCAACATAGTTATGTACCTTTCTACATTTTGTTAGTCCATGTCATGTTGGTATGACTTTTATCAATACCTTATAGAACACTTCTACGCAATTTTTCACATTCATATAATTTTACATAAAATTTTAGAGTTTTTTAACAACAATTCCAACTAATAGTCTCTAAGAATATTTTTTCCCTTCAACTTGGTAAATGGACCTAGTTCTATCAAGTGATACTCATTCCATCAAAGCACACCATATATATCTATAAATATCTCCACCAAAGGGTTTCAAGCCCCTTTGTATTGGCTTATTTCATTTAAAAATTGCAATGATCTTGGATATCCTCATATTTAAAGTTATAATCAAGTTTGCAAACCTTAGTCAATGAACTCTCCTAAATTCAAAGCATTATAAAATTTAGGTACATCCATCCTTTTCCCTTAGAAAATATTTTCAAGAGACCTCAAAACCCAATCATATACTTTATCTAAAGGAATATCTCCTTCTCTTCCTCTCTCTTTCATCTTTCTTGAATATTCTTCACTATTGTCTTCTCCACCATTTATAGGATCCTTTCTCTGTAAACTTTTATTATAGCTATCTTGGTTTGGAGAACTATTAGAAAATTAAACTCTTTCTAATGTATTATTTTGAATTCTAGTAGGAATGATGTCACAAGCAAAGAGACACACATATAACTAAAACCCAGTCTAGAAACTAAAACAAGACAATTCTTTGACATAACTTTCTACAAGACCTAGACTATCTTCAAGATACCATTCCATCTAGTCAAGAGTATGAAACCAAATGAATGTTGACCTTTCCCTTGTATCAAAATTTCATAACACCCTTTTATACAGCTTAAAAAGGTTTGATAACTATTTACAAACTAAAATACAAGACTACACGTATACCAAACTTAGGTGAACAAAATTACCAAAACTACTCTTTAAATTGATGGTTTTATTAAGTAAGATTATAAAATTTTCCTTTAAAAGGGTTTTAACAATTCATATTTTTGGTTTATTGGAGATCATGGGAAACCATTATAAGATTAAAAAAACATTGATTTCAAATAGAAAAAAATTGAAACCCTTTCTCATAATTGGTTGATTTTAATAATTATTTATGAACACCAAACACATAAGATTTTGTTGATTTTATTGAACCATGAAAGAAAAATATTGTACATTATATTTGGTTGGGGAAATTTGGAAGGTATATTCCCCTATAAATTAATATTTTTATATTCTAAATCCCCCAAACCCATAAAATACTAGATTTGAAACATAAATAAATAACTAAATAGAAACTAGATAGCTCCATGCTAAGATTAGCTTCAAACAATGACTTTGAACTTCCCTCTTGGACTCTCAATCTACAAATATCACCTCAAAATTTGACCTTTAACCTAAAATTAAATGATCTAGAAGCAAGCTATCATTTAAAGCTCCCTTCATACTCTTTTAATCAATATTTTCAATATCATGGTGCTAAAGTGAAGATATTCAAGAAAGAGTTTTTAAGAAAGTTCAAGAGAGAAAAGTAGGAGCATAACATCTCCATCAACGTGATAAAAAATTTCAAAATCGA